>JANSTT010018604.1:0-13452 GCA_026745375.1 Platyura marginata
TATGTATATATATGTATATAATATTTATGTGTATATAGACAATAAATAACGATGAAGCTCAACTCAATTGTTTGAGTATAAAAAAAATATAAGAAAATTGAGTGAATGAAATAAACGTTGAGGTAAATCAATCAGTTGTGCACTTAGTTTTAGTTTTTTTTATATGCGGAAGAATAACGTTTATGTATATTGTACAATTGTACATTGTGAGTACATATGTAGGTATGGCATGTATAACAAAAAAAAAAAGAAAAGTTAATTTCCTAATGATATTTTATTATGGTGTTTGCCATTAATCTAATTCCGATTGTGATAAGAAAGTTTGGTAGGAAAAATTTGTATCTAAACTTATATAAAGCTTACAAGGATGTTAGAAATTGGAATGGTGAAAGGATTAAAATTTACGGGATTTAATTGACTTAAAAAAAATTTTGGTCTTCCGAAAAGTTAAGATATTTTTAGTGAAATTTGATTTTTCAATAATTTTTTTTTTTTTTGAAAAATTAAATATGGGTTTTCTGAGGTTCAGTATTTTTTTTTGTTAGATTTAAAGTTTAAGTGAATTTTTGATTTTAAAATTAAAATTTTGAATTTTATATTGCCTAAAATAGACGAGAATAGAGGTACATATCTACTATCCTATGAGCACTGAGCAGGGTTATTAAAGTAACGAATGGTCGATAAAATACCTAATTTATTAGTGGTAATAAATGTAAATGTTAAACGACGAAAATCAAGTTACATTTGTTACCAAAATTGGTAACGTTTTTTTCAACCGAATAGCTGTCGTCAATTCGCCATTCTAAAATATTCCGAAACAATTCTGAATATGTTTTGTGATTGAGTTTTTTCATGTATCTGTCTAAATTTGATAGAATCGTATTAGTTTGCTACATTTGTTACATTTGTTTCATTTATTGCCAGTTCATTGCCAGTTTGGTAACAAATGTAACAAACTCGAAAAAAAGTATTATTTTAACAACTCTGCCTATGAAACATTTGGGAGAATTGTTTTTTTTTCGATATTGGATATTTGGATAGAGAATAACTTTAAAAATATCATGTTAGTAAAAGATTTTTTTAAAATTAGGCGATTGGAGTTTAGCTTCGAAACTACACACAAATCAAGGCTGTGGAATGCATCAATCTAGCAATGTATAGATGTCTGGAGTTATTGTGTTTTTTGTATTTATTTTTAATTTTATAAAATAAAATTTAATTGTTTGTTCGGAATTTAAGCCGTTTTCAGGCGTTCCATAGTAAACGTGTGGAGATAAATGTAAAATTCTCAACAAATCACTTGAAGTGTCCAGAAATCAATTGAAAACGTTAAGATTATCAATTTTAAGTTCAAATTAATGGAATTCTGGAAAAAAAAAATTATTCAGATCTTCCCAATTTCCCCTCACATAATCCTTAGATTTTCTTTAGAATTTTCTTAAAAAAATTCACATCTTCTAAACTACAGGACCATTTTTCGGGGAACTCTTTTCTCCTAGAAAACTACTTCGAATATATATTAGAAAAAAAAACATTTAGTCGACCGTCAATGAATATGGTGAGACAATTCCATATAAAACCGATTTAAAAAAATCTTGTCAATAAAAGATTTTTAAAAAATCGGGGGATTGGAATTTATCCTCGTGACTCGAGAAATATTAAAGTTGAGAAATGTACAAATCCAAATATATACTGATGTTTGGGTCTATCTAGTTGTTTATTATTTATTTTGAATTTTCAAAAAATAAAATTTCTTTTTTTGTTTCGGATTTAAGTCGTGTTCAGGCGTTCCATAGTAAATGTGTGTAAATACATGGGAAACTCTATACAAATAACTTGAAATGATCCCAAATCAATTGAAAACATTTAGATTATTAATTTAAAGTACAAATTTATGGAATGCGGGAAACATAAATTTTTATTCCTATTTTCCCTTGGCTTTCCAATAAAACAATTCTAAAATAGAATTCGCAAAGAATTTGTAAAGAATATCGCATAACAGAGTTCATAATAATAATTGAATTATCCATTTAGCGTCGCGTTTTCACCAGTAATAGGTGTGTAACACTAAAAACTGAAAATATTACAAATAAAACTGGGTTGGTTTTTTGCTCTATGATAAATCAAATAATTTAATTTTAGCACGAATTCAAGGAATCATGACCATTTACACGCTAATTTTACACTTTACAGCGATTATGCCTATGCAACTAAAACTGAGCGGATATTTTGCATTAAGTACACCTAATACTAAACCTGTAAGTTAGTAAATATCCGCTAGCGATTTCATTCCAAACATTGATTGCTATATTAAAACAAAAGCGATAATATTTCTTGTAAATGTTTGTTTCATGTCAAATATGGCTAATGTGTACTTTGTATATTAATAACTAGTAACGAACTGTATATATATAAATATTAATGGCCAATACATAAGACATAAGACATAAGACACGAGACTCAAGTGTAAACATCAGTTGGTATACATACACCTTGATAGTATTTGCATTCTTAATACAAATTGAGTTGATCTTATTTTTTTTTGGTGAAAATAAAATAATACGTCAATGAAGAAACAAATGATTTCAGCTGTTTTACTAGTTTTGATGGCACGTGTTTGTAAGAAAAAGAAGAAAAAACAAAAACTGTACGTACGTGCATGGAATATGATGATGGGTATTCCTATATCTATGTATAAAGAAAAAAAAAAACGAAATTAAATTAAAATTTTTTATTAAAAATGTAATAAAATAATAATGAGGGGAATATGATGTTGATGGTGTTAAATGATTTATTGGTTGAATGTTAAGTGTTAACTTGCGTAATTGTTTTTATTGCCCAAAATCATTAATTTTAATTACAATAAGATCTAAATATACAATACATAGAGCTACATATATAAAAATAGTATTAAAATATTGGTATTTCTAATTCTTTTAATTTATGTTGGGTACGAGTAGAGGATGATATTAAAAGTTAATTTAAAAAAAAAACATTATAATACAAGTAGGTATATACTCGTATGTAATGGTATAAAAATGTAAAAAAGTGATGATTTCATGATTTGAGAACATTTCTTGAATCATCTATTAAATATTTATTTTATATAATTGTTGTGAATAAAATGATTAATTCATGAAAAAAAAAAAAAAATTAAAATATCTAGAGAGTATAACGCGCACCTATATATACAATACATAAGTATATTAAAATAAGTAAATATGTACGTATGTACATAGTATTTTATATATCTACATAAATAACTAAACCTATTTTGAGCATCGAAATACCGTGAGATTTAAGAACTTTGAAATATTTCACCAATATAACTAATTTTAATAATAATTGCTGAAAATTGATTGAATTTAAAATGAATTTTTGGTATTATATATTATATCTATACAGGGTGATTCATTTGGTATAGTCTCAGATGCATAGGGCGCATGGATGTATTAATATTATGAAAACATATTCCACTAGGCCAAACTTGAAAATTTTCAGTTACAGATATTCCTCCTATAACACGGTTACGCTCTATCGCGAAAAGAAAATCGCAGAAATTCTCGTATAACACGATAAACTATAGCACGGTTTTCATAAGAAATTGCTCTTAGTCTAATACAATACGATTTCGTACAACACGTAATTATGTTGGAACCTACCTACTAGGGATACGGATATGTACTGAAATTCAGTGATTTCCTTAAATAATTATAACTTCGGTAAAAGTCAACTGATTTACTTCATTTCATTTGCTTAGTGGAAAGAAAATTATCCAAGCTAGGTAATTATTTTTTCTCCGTGGGATTCATAGGATTTTTGGAACTAATGTATGTGTGTCAGTCAAATTTTTTTCGAAAATTTACAATTTTTTTTTAAGAAAATTCAATTTTTCTCAAAAAGTTCGCTTTGGTTTTTCTCTTTTTCTTTGGGTGTTAGTTTGATTTATTACAGTAGAATCTCGAAAACTCGAACGCTCAAAAACTCGATGGTTATTTGACAATTTATTTATCAAAAATGGTTTTTTTGTGTGAAATCTGGTAATTTGGGATATTTTACATTATCTGGCAACATTATTTATTATGGTAATTATAAAAGATGTGCGTTGGTTTATCAATATTTTTGCTTAAAATAATATATCTACACATCTATACTCTCGAAAACTCGAACAGCAGTGACATTATTCTGTTTAAGTTATCGAGACTGTATAATAATACCTATAAAATTCTAGCTTCTATAGGTACCCTATCAAAAATTACAAGTATTAAGGTGTTTTGTGGCAGATAAAGTAAATAAATAACTCCTAAAATAAAAGAGATATAAAATTAGTGAATAAAATTCTTGATTTTCGGTTGGAACTACATTTATAGTATATTTTTAGCTCAAATAGATTTCGAGATATTTAACGTCAAATTCTAAAAAAATACCTATAACAATTAGCTTCCGGTTCATTTTCGGACATGGGTCATGGGTTGGAATTTTGCATTTCGGCGTACATACAACCAAACGAATCACCCTGTATATATATCATTTCCAACAAATGTGTCAATGAACTCTCAGCATTCACATTAATAAAAACCATTAAAATATTAGTGTTATGCTAATCAAAACAGCACAACAATAAAATTAAACTATTCCTATATATAATATTACTGACTGTTAATAAATCGATTTCTAACAATGCCAAAAAAAAAACCATTTATAAAATTTATAAACAAAAAATAATAAACATTTAGCAACACATATTAAATTTCAATTAGAAAAAATACGATGTAAACATAAGCATAAAAATATTATTAATATTTAATAACCTCTCTATACTACAACAATAACAATAACAACAATTTTTATAATAATAATTTCTTTGAGAGAACAATTAAATTTCTGTTCTATACGTTTGATGGACAGATGTTTAAAATTTCTGTTTGAAAAAAAATTAAAAAATGTCTTGGTCGAACATTGCACAGAAAAGAGTTTTTGTTTATGATCGGAATAGCGAATGATGTTTACATCATTAGAGAGAAAAAAATTGTAGCAATTAATTTAGTTTACGCAGAGATTATTTTAGAGCGTGTGCACATATTTAGCAACACTATTATTTCCGAGTTAATTACAAGTACCAAGAATTTTGCGCTTACGTAACATATAGTAAAAATGTTGATTAAATATATACATAAATATTATATGTACGTATGTATAACTAGAATAAGAACGAAGAATAATACTGGGAGTGGGAGTATATTTTTATATAAATAAAATTTAAATCCAAACAAAATTAAGTTTGACGCTAACTATACGAATAATAATTGATTTAGCCTTCTTAACCCTAGGTGGTTTTTTTTTTGGCTGACTTCACAGTTCCTCGGCATATCTGTCGGTCCTTATAACCAACGTCGATTTATTCGAGGCTCTTGTGGGGTTTCCTTGAACTGGATTTTTATTAGGAGAGGTTTTTACATCATTTTGTTTTTCGGGATGAAGTGAAATGAAGTGTTTTTCTCTGGTATGGTTGATTTGAATTTGAGGCCGGGTGTTTGTATTGCACTTATAAACAGTCTGAATAATGACATTATCTCTTAAAATGACAATGCTTTAAAATGACGTTGAAATTACGAGCATTTATAAGGTTTCCGTGAAAAAACACCTCAAGTGCTGCTTTGTTCTACAAAAAAGAGCTTGCCATATCAATTGAGATAAATGTATAAAGAAAGATGTCTAATGGGCCCATCTATAGAGGTCTAAGGAATTTCTAATGGTCTAGGGTGTCGGCCCTCCCTCACACTAACTAACTTTACATCATTTTAGGTTAAAACACTGCAACTGTCAAACTCTACATATTGTCATACTTCAGTATCCCGATTCTGGTTCGATGAGATATTTGCTCATTCCATGTAGTGAGAGAAAAATATCTCATCGAACCGAAATCGGCTTACAGGTGGTTTTTTCTAACATTTGAAATGTTTTCTTCGTAGAATCGGTGAATTTCAGCAATAATTCCCTAAAATGATGCCATAGTGCCTAATCCTATTGTTTTTAAGTTTAAGTTTTCACATTGTCATCCGTTTAGACAAGTTTAGACAATTATCTTAACACAAACTGTATTATTGACATAAATATTTGGAGGATCAAAAGTACTTTATAAAGTTCTGTTTTTTTTTGTATGTAAAATGTTTCCAATATTTTGCATCCATGATTCTAGTTGATTCTGTTTCAATTATAATCAATGCAAGAGAGAGATTTTAATGTTTTTTTTATTCATTCTATTGAGAATTTCTAATTAAACACATTTATTTACTAATATTAATTAATTTGTTTTCTATTTTTTAAATTCTAGGCTACTTCGAATTTCAATTTACCAATTCAAGAACTAAACAAAAAAGAAAGGATTTCAATGCCCTGCCCTAAAAACTTAAATATTTCTGGAGTAGTAACAAGATCGATGGAGTCTCTGGAGCAGAAAAAACTGGACGATAAATGCTGTATGTAGGTGCCCAGGAATAAAAAAAATAAAATAAAATTTTTAATGAAATGTAATTAAGTTTAAAAAAATGATTTCAATAAATGAAAGAAACTTAGAAAATCGTCTTTTGTTTTGCATGTTTTTTAGGTAAAGATCAACAAGAATCATCCATAAAGACTATGAAGAATATTTTAGGTAAAAATTCACAAAAATTATCATTATCGTAAAACTGATAATGCCATTAGAATAGCCATCCCTTAAAACCCCTAAATACCAATTTTCATAAAAATATCTCCATAAATAAGAATTTTGAAAAAATCGATTTCAAAACGGTATATGTAGCGCCATCTCTGGGTTGAGTTACTTCCTGGCACTTATGAACTCCTGATCCGAGAATTTTTATTTTTTCGAATTAGCAATTTTTTTTCGCCATTTTCGTGGGGCGTTGTTTGCTACAAAAAAAATTTTGCACCATAAATACCAGCAGGCAATTCTACCCAGAGATGGCGCTGCATGTACCGTTTTGATATCGATTTTTTTAAAATAAGTATTTTTCGAGATATTATAATGAAAATTAGGATATAAGGGTTTTAGGGGAGGGCCGTTCTAATGGCGCCATCAATTTTTCGAAATTAATGCATCTTGTAGATCTTTACCTGAAATAATGATGATATCTACCTAAAGTTAAGGCATGTAAAACAAAAGGCGAATATTTAAGTTTCTCTCATTTATTGGAAAAGGACTTCTTTGGTTTTATTTATATTTCATTAACAAATTGTTTATATTTCATTATTCCTGGGCACCAACAAACTCCACATCTTCCAGGTGTTAATTCTCCCGAGGTTCCATCGTTCCTCTTAGCTCTACAGACGAAGATACTAGAAAAAAAATTTCAAATTTATATACTCGTATAAAAAATCATTAGTTAGAGAATATTTGTTTCTTACCATTTTTGTATAGTTGTTGATTTGGTATCACTCTGGATTAAAGGTGAAACAATATTTATTATTATTTATTTAGAACTGCTCTACGACGAATTAGAAATGATCTATCTGAGGACAAATCATGGGAAGAGCAAGCAAAATAATGTGTAGTCAATCGGTAATTTAATAGATAAGGACATTCCTCAGCTTTCATTTGGTGGTAATCCTTAAAGCGGTAGCTTCATCTTGCGATTTTTGAAAAAAATCCCAACTGACATCGTATTATTAGTGTATATTTAAATAGTCCACTCTAACGATCGACGATTCACCAAATATTTTTTTTAATAGATATTCGACGCAGCTAATAGGAATTTTTTGAAGGATTTTTTATCCTTAATCCAAGGTACCTATTTCTACTTTTACTGGGAAAATGAGACCTCCAATAAAGTTATATACCGTTGGGAATGTCAAATTATTTTATTAATTGAAATAAAAATTAATTTATTAAATATACACCAAGACCACGATTTGCGTCATTAATTGGTTCCACAGAAAGCAGACGCAAATCGAAAAGTTACTCGAAATTTCAAGGTTTTACTGTATTACCATAGTATTGCTATATAGGACTTCTTTTAATGGGCTCCACAAAAATCATCGCATAATAGATGTGAGATGATAATCGCCTAGAATCAGATTGTAGAGGATTATTTATTATCTAAATTTTAAATGTTAAACCACCAGTTACCAGCAACGTTCATATCGCGACTCACTTATTCTATACAATGCAGCGGGGTGCGCTATTATCGCGTGCCTATACATTTTAGGATATTTAAGCGTGGGGCGATGCCATTTCTTCTTCGATGAATCTATTTTCTTTGATTTTGAAACATCGAGAGTCGTGTACGATAGGTGTTAGTAAAATTTCAAGTTTCCACTTAAATTTGTTGTTTTCTTTTTCGATTTATACAATCCTTATAACAATTATAAATAGCGAATTAAAATAGACCGAGATTTTATAAAAAAAAAAAATTAAAACAAATTTCCGACGAATAAACGACGCAACTTTTCGAAACCGACGGAAATCGAGGTCTTAGTGTAATACAATAATAAAAATTTAATAAAAACCAACTTAATTTATAGATATCTATAATTAAAAAAAAATATAAACAACACGTGATACAACAAGAGGTTTCTATACTCACTATAAATATTAAATAATTCATAAATAATCCAAAATCATTTAATTAACGTACACTTAAAACAATAATATCTCTAAATCCTTTTCTTCATTACTATTTTTTTGGTACACTTTTTTTGGATGGTGCACTATTAAGATTATTTATGGCCTTTGAAGATTATACCATTACTTCATACATTGGTAACATATAAATAGAAAAAAAATTAGTACTTTTAAGTTGTTTCCGGTATGTATTCTTCTTATAGAATTATAGATAAATGCGTGTTGTTACAACTTTTAATGGGATGTTGTGTATAAAAATAGGTACGATATTGCATTTCAATTTAAACAACATTAGATTAGAAACAACATATTTCGCTCATAAATAACATTTTGAAGAAAAAAAACAGACGCCAGAATTATATTTCTTGTAATGTACGCAGAGATAGTTTCTGTTTTCCAAACTAATATATATCAAACTTAAAAGAAAATATCATCAAATCAAAATGTCTATATTAAAGCTTTTGATAACATAATTTTTATGCAGTCATTTTTTAAGTCTTTCTATATATCTATTAAATACACTAAGTTATGTATACAGTAAAACCTGTCTAAGATGCAATCTCAAGGGACCGGGAGAATTTTCCATTCTAGACAGTTTTCCGTCTAGTGAGAATTATTGATGGGATGGGATTTTTTAAAAAATCTTTGCTTATTTTGATGGAAGAAATAGAAACATTTTGGTGGTTTGACGAACATTTTGGCCACTTTTTTGGCGGTTTTTTAGAAAGTCATACAATATTGAACTTTCTTAATATCAAAAATACGATTTTGGAACTTTGTATTTCTCTTTTACTTTTTCCCGTATATGCCAAATAACATTTTTGGAAAAAGTTAACCCTTTACGGTTCATTCATTTTGAACATGAAGGGGTTAACCAAAACACAAAAATTTAATGCCACTAGATTTGTTCAAGAAGACATTCTTTGTTTTTTTTAGTTAAATTTTTTTTTAAAGTTAACCCTTTAAAGGCGCCGTTTGGATCTTGAAGGGTAACCGTTTTTTAAAAATCAAAAATTTACAAAAGCATTTGCAATAAAATTCTGAGTAGCTTATTGAAAATTTTTGGTTAACCCATGCTCACTTTTACCAAAAATATTTTTGGGCAAAATATGCTAGAAATTCTAAATAATATAAAAATACCAAGTTTCAAAATCACATCACATCAATAGTAAGAAAATTCAAAATTATAACACTTTTTAAAAAATCGCCAAAAAAGCGATCAAGATGTTCGCCGAACAAATAATTCAATAATGCTCACAAGCCATCACTTGTAGGCAAACAATATTATCCATTGCACGCCAGTCTCCTATGTGTGTTTATTGAATTGATTGCAAATTTAATCCCTTCAGACCGGACTCGTTTTAGCAACGACGAACTGTTGAAAAAGCTAAAAAAAAAACCATAAATAATATATGATTCTTTGTATGTTGAATAATTATGTTCCATATTTGTCTAGAAACATTAAAAACAGAACAAAAATCAAATTCGATGGATTTAAAATTTATCGATTCACCTACTTTTTAATCGTACACAACACTTCGTGACCTATACTTCGTGTGCGTCTTACTAACAACTCCTTAGGAAATGGAAAACTTTTTTATGTGATAATTGGAACAGTAATTCAAAATGACGGAATAATATCTATAATTAAATATTTGATCCATTTTGTTTTCACCAAATTTATCTAGTGCAGAATTAATAACCGCAGTCTCCTGATGTTCATGACCTAAATTACCAGCATATTCAGATTAAAAGTTGAAGCGCTAATAATTCTATTTAAGTATGTAAGTATGTACGATGAGTTCTGAAGGTAATAAGTATTTAAGTATATGTATGTACTATGTATTTATGCATATGTATGTATGTGAGCAAATAATGTATAAACATTTTTTGATAAAGAACAGTCATTCATACCCGTATTGCGCTAATTAAATAATTTTTGATAAAATATTATGTGTTGAAATGATTTATATTATACTTAATTTCCAACCATGACCCCAATTAAGAAGTTTAATTAAGTTGCTATCATTTATTAGTTATGTATTTTATAAAAAAAAAAGAAAAAAGAAAAAAAAACACGTCTGTACGTTTGTTGTTCTTAGTTAAACAATATTGTCAGCTAATTCATCAAATGGATTTAGGTATAAAAAATACAGAGTCATATTCTACTCATCCTTTACCAGTTGTATTACAATAAAATATGAATGGCAATTTATTTCGTTTTTATTGACTTTAATTCATTAATTCACACCTTTATTTAAATTAAATCTAATACAAACACAATATAATACTTACTCAAAACGTGATGCGTAATAAAAGAAATTCACTTAAATAAAAAAAACTTTATTAATGTACACAACATAGGTATTGCCAAAATTACACGATACATAAGACTTTCGAGTCTTACAGAATTTCCCACAAAAATCAATTAGAAAATACTTATAAGTTACATGGATTGGTATTTAGATCCCCAATTCAGATTTTTTTTGCTTATCTAGAATTTGACCACATTTATTTGGAGTTCTATTAAATTTCCATTAATGAATAACTCAATTACAGCTGAGCTAGAGTAAGTAGGTATATACATACTGAGATTGTTTTGATGAAGCATTTATTGCGGAATTGTTCGTAGGTCACCACAAAATTTCGATAAAATATATTCGGTTTCTTTTAACACATCTATTTTAAAATTTAAAAAAAAAACCATTCAACTCTATACAAAAACCGAACATCATTGGTGGAAGCATACATGACTTCTATAGCATCTTTTATTTACGGAGTTCATAGTCATCTCTTTATTAGAGTGTTTATAAAATAAATATGTAATAACAAAAACGGATTATAAATAAATAAAAATGTTTTTCTATATCTAAAGAGTTTTATTTAAGGCACGTATTCTTCTAATATGCAATGGAATGAGTGCTTTCATAAAGAATTTTTTTTTTAAAAGAAATTGGAGAGTTCAACTAAGGAATAAAATAAAAGAAAGAGAAAAATATGTAGAAAGAGAAAAATATGTATTATTTTTCACATAAAAGTTTAGGGATGAAATTCTCAATACATCTGCAATGGCAGTAACGTAGGCGTAGCGTTAGTTTTATTTTTGTCTATGCAAAATATATCAGATATTTAAACTATAATCTAGCTTAACTCCGTTAATTGTTCAAATATTTTAATAAAGATAATTTTATTTCCAAAAAATTTTTATTTTCAATCTTTTTTTCCTTATACATTTTTTTCGGTTTTCTTACAAAATATCGAGAAAATCATTAATCTATATGCAACTCAAAAATGGGTATTCTGAAAGTCTATTTTCTACGGATAATTCTACCCATTTTTGAATTTCATGGTAATTCAATGATTTTTTCGATATTTTGTAAAAAAAACTGAAAAAAATGTTAATCCAAAAAAGATTGAAAATAACATTTAACTTGAAATAAGATTATCAATATATTTTAATAATTAGGGAATTATAAGGATTATAGTAAGAGTTTTAGAGATACTTTGTATAGGCAAAATAAAATTAACGCTACGTTTACCGTGCACTTTAAAATATTTAAATTTTATATTTAGAATTTGTACATAGTACTTTCGTTTTCCAAAAATTGTACGCTTTGTGCTTGCTGTGTTCTAAATACATAATTACTTAACGAACTGTGCTCCCAATGCTAATTGATGATAAATTCAATTGAAAATTTTTCAATAAAAAAAAACCCCCAATCTAGCTCTGTGTAAAAAGTTTGTATAAATATCAAAAAAAAAACCTCGAAGATAGGTATGCGTACAAGTGAACCTAGTTTTTTTTTTGTGTATTTAAGTAATTTAACGCATTACATCTTTTGCAATTCATAAATTGAGTTCGTTCAATATTGATCGAAAAAAAAACCATACCCACAAAAAAATGTTGAAAAAAATTTGCATTTTGTTGTTGCCAGTGATGAATTTTGCATTGTTATTGTTTGCAATGCCAAATTTTCAAGAGGACATTAGTTTTGTGTTTTACGATGAAGAGTGAGATTTTTTTGTTTTTCTTACGTTACTTTTTATGTGTTTAAGTGTTTTTTTTTTAAGTGGATTGTTTAATTTTTTGTTACTTTATCTTTATAGTAGTATTTGGTGTAGATAATTATAATCGCCTCTAGTTATATCAATAATAATAGGAAGAAGCATCATTTTATATTTTATTTGCAAGACCAAAATAAGTAAACGGTTTAATTGTGGGTTTAAAAAAAAAAAAAAAAACGACAAACGACTTGATTGAATTTACTAAAGAGAGAGTTTACCTGCTATCACTGCTATAAATAAACTTAAAGAAATTGAAAACAAATCAGAGACGAATTAAGTGACGGTGTGACAATTGTTCTCTTAAAATTTACCGAATAATCTTTCTATATACTTCTAATTGAGAGTTTTTCAATTCTTAATGTTTTTTTTTATTATCTATTTCTAGGAATTATCCAATCTATAAGTCAAATTCTTTACTTGACGATCTGACAGTCAATACAAACTGTAATCGGTCTGATAATGTGACTATAATTGTGCATGGATGGACGGAAAGTTGTGATATTGAATGGATTACAACAATGATACAAAGTGAATACTCTATTCTATATATTGATGGTCTAGTTTGAATAGGCCGTAGCCAACATTTACAAAAAATTTTACAGGAGCCACAAAAAAACTATTTAAAAGAAAATTTTTGTTCTAAAGATAAAAATGTGAATACTATAAGGCCATGCCACACGCTGTTGTCATTGGGCGCCCAAAACAGGTTATATAGGCAAAACGTATGTCAGGTAAAGGGTAAAATTGCATATAAAACCTGTTTT
>JANSTT010018605.1:0-13452 GCA_026745375.1 Platyura marginata
GTATTAAGGGGCGTTACAAACTCCGTACCAAAGTTATAATACCCTTCGATTAACATCATACGGGTATAAAAATTTTAAAATTACTTTTTACGCTTGTATTTCCTTATTATTATTTTATGTCCAATCAAATATTATAACACACTTCACGTTTAACTACTTTTTTGAAAATATTTGACATTTTGAATTCCACAAATCTAATACCAAGTTTTTTTAGTGCAGGCAACTTCAAAAGAGAGGACAGCATCATTGAATATGAAGAAAAGTATTTGTGGGGTTTAAAATATTATCGTTCGCCATCTTATCTTATTTCCCCCTTACATTTCATGTTTGTTTAAAAAATGATAAAATGTCATAAAATATAAATGAACTTCAAAATTCCTCCTTGTTTTTTTTTACTCTCAGTTTTATTAACAATTTGGTTATATTTCAAACCCTCTGACAATAGGAAAATATAACCGAGAGTCTACTGTATAATGAAATACATAATGAGTACGCGAACTATAAATATTGGCGGTATTTCTGACATTTCATGGTTGACGAAACAATTAAATTTTGCAAATTGTCATTGCTGAATTTTTTTTAGAAAATATGTATGTATGTATATTGTATACGTATGAATTATGTGTCAGTTATTTATTCGTATTGTACATTTTTGAGCATGTGTATTGTGTACGTGTGCATCCTATATTCCAAAAACAAAAGAAAATATTGTTGAAAATCTCATTTATTTAATGAAACACCTTCTTTTCACACAAAGATGTTAACCCAATAAATCAAATAAAAGCTACTGGAAGTTTGTATTGTCACGATGACGCCATTTGAAATTGTTAAAAATTTTTTTTCGAAAGAGTCGAAAGCGTTCTATCTATGATACTCGTATGTGGGTATTGTTCTCTGCTATATTACATTTTTTTTTTCGGTATTGAAACAAATGTCGTACAAAAAAGATATATAAATCTATTTGATTATGTAAATCGTCTTTAACTTTGAAGCAATCATTTTTATTTTTCATCACACAGTATAACTATTTACAAATATACGTCGCCGAAATTAAATATTGATACAAGTGGCATCGATGTCACATGGTTATTTATTGAAAAACCCGGGTTATTATTATTCCAAATACGTTAAAATGGAGCTTATTGTGATTTAAATTAGCGCGCTGTTTTCTGTTGAGGCTGCGTTAACAGTAGCAACCGCTTAACACTGTAATATATGTAATAATAAATGTTTAAAGTAGCTACATATAAGATCTTATACTAATGAATAATGAATAAATGTCTGGTAGATGGTGACGATCGTTAGGAAGTCGGAAATTTACGCTTATTAATTTGAGTTGTTTTTTGGTTGACTTTTGAATGTTAATAAGTCTGTACTATTTACTTTTAACACACAATGAGACCGGATGATGTACGTACATACATAACGTACATTTATTGTCTATAAAACAGATAAATTATAAAATTGTATGCTAGAAACGTCCATGGTACCTAATGTCGACTGAACTATGATCAATTATCTGGTTCTTAAAAAAAATGGTCATAAGGTAATTAGATTTACGTTTGGATGGCATCGATTCATCGATACTATGATAATCATGATGACAATACTGTAAGGTTATTGAATTTTTTAATATTTATTAATTGCACTTAATTGCACTTAAAAACAGTCTAGAAATTGCATTATCTAAGAATGACAGTGCTTTAAAAGGGTGTCAGGTGAAATGGCGAGCATTTGTAAGGTTTCTAAGAAAGCTGAATTTCCACACACACAAAGAAGATGTCGTCATATCAATGAGATAAATGCATATTTAGTGGTAACAAAACGGCACAATTGTGCCTATCAATTAGATAGATAGATCAAGATAGGTCTCGCTACGAAAAGAAGAAGAAGAACATTTATTAATTATGTTGTTTGTAGAAATCTCTGTAGATATCTGTATATATATAATTAATAATCTTTCTGACGTCTTTTCAACAATTATCTAGTATAATGTAGTGTATGGAGTACTGTTTACCCTATATTTTCCAATATCTATTATTATATATTTTAAGATCCCTTCAGAATTTGAAGCATTATCCTATTTACTCCTTTTATTGGCCTACCCTGCTTAAAAGAAATTGACGAACTTATAAAAAATATGTCGATAATTTTAAATTATTTTTTATCTATTTTCAAAAATCTATAACTTTGTTAAAAAATCGAGAACAAAATTATTAAAAAATTCTAAAACATAGGAATCTACATAAATGTCTGTACCTACATACATTTATCTATCATTTTTTATATCGAAAATATTTGATTTTAATTAAATAATTTATATAATAATTAGTTGCGTGTGTCCACTTTTTATATTTTATATTTGGGGGTTTTTTTTTGTTATTTCTTGAACGATTATTTTAATATTCGAATTGAACTAATTAATGGGTTTTTTAAGGTCTATTTAATTGACTTTTAATTACATATTTTATGATATATCTAAACACAGGTAAATAAACGTATTCGTTTTTCACGTAATAAAGTAAACAACCAAAATCGAGGGTAATATAAAAACTATAACTATAGTTAGTCGGTTACACCTTATATTTAAATAGACAATATTTGAATCTATTTTTATAATTGCTATAGAATTTAAAAAAATTATTTTGTTACTTGTGTTATAGGGGTACAAAGGCTATATAGTATTAAAAAATAATAAAATGTCAAAAAATTTAAAGGAGGATATTTAATTAATTTTTTTGTTCGCCTTTCTTCATTTTAATTAAATACAATTGAAAATAAATTTTTATTTTTATTATAGAACGAAGCACATGTTATAGATTCGACGGGAATGTCATCGATTTTTAAATTTTACATTTTTACACATTTTTTTTGTAAAACTAAGGAAATAAAGTTTTGTTGAAAATCAGTTAGATCTAACTAACTATAGTATTGTGGAATGTTCTTGAATATTTGAATTTAATTTTTTTAAAACTTTTTTTAACTTTAATCATTAATAAATTATTTAAATATTCAAGGAAATACCATTAAATGTATAGAATTTATTATGATTATGAAATAAATTTTAATTGTACGATTTTTTGGCATTTCAATATTATGTTGACTATATCTTTAAGTATTAAAGAGTTTTATTCAAAAAATCTAATTGAACAATGAATTAGATTTTTACCACAAATAAAATTTTTTTTAATTAATTTCTGGTATTAAAATTTAATTGAAATCTATTCCAATTTATTTGATTCGATATTACTCTATAATATTGGCAAGTGAGTGTTTAAAGGCTGGGAAATAATGAAAATCAGTTTATTCAAATTTCAACCCTTCAAAGATTTAGTTTGGATCTATTGGTGAAGTGAAATAATCCACTGTACCTATATTGATATAAATATAGAACTCGACAAATTATTAAATCATCAGTCTCTTCATATGCTCAATGGTTCCCATAGTCCAATAACAAAATAATTTGTATAATTTAAGCATTAATTACATTTCCTTTTTTCCGGTCTCTAATTTACATATATCTACTTCATATTCACGCATAAGATATGTAGTCATAATTAATATTACTCACCTGAAAACATCGGTGCTCTCGTTTTCTGTCTTCATGTTCATTCTTTGGGATATCACTATGGGCTGTTGAATCCGGTCTTGTCATTTCTTTGTCACGCAAAAAATCATTATTGTTATTTATAACGAAAACGTCTGTTCTATTCTGTCTCAACATTGATAAATCTTTATTTTTATGAAAATGCGAGAAAAATCCCGAATTTTTATGACTAAATGAGGTATTATACACTTCACCATTATTATTCACATAACTATGATTTTCACTATCACGTCTATTATTCAACGAATACCGAATGTTCATATTTCTATTGTCGTATTTGGTATCGGATTTTATATCGCGACTATTATCCGATTCAGCCGTTTCTTTTTCACACATACTCGCTGGCGACCAGATTATAGCATTGGATCGACTTGGGATTGGCGTTGAACTAACTGAAGGCGATGGCTTTGTTGATAGATTGAGGGGCATGTCTTCGTCTATTGGAATAATTAGAATTGAATTAAAATAAATTACTTTCATAAATTTACTATATGTTCCATCCTACCTATTTGCTCATCTTTTTCTGGTGTTAATGTATAGTCTCTGGTATGAGCCGGTGATCTAGGCGATGAACGTTGTGCTTCTTGAGGACATGGAAAAAATAGTGGTGGCCAAAAAAATGGATTTGAGTATATTAGTGGATTGTATAAAATAGACAAATCTAAATAAATAAAAAGAGAAAAAAAAAGAAAATAAATAAATAATATACTAAGTTTTATGATCTTAAGAGGTAAGATTAGGTATTTCCTTTTGAATAAAGGTTATCTTCTCCGGTAAACATTCACAAATAATATAACTACCTCTTGTGTTCCATTTATGGCCTATTGTTGCGTTGTTATCAATTGGTAAGGGTCCAGAATATTTATTGTATTGATGAACTGGAGGTGATGGCGGTGGCGATAAATGAGCCATCTAAAATTTTTACAAATTAAATTAGTGTCATAAAATAAGCAAATCTAAAAGGAAACAGAGTTTTATTACTTATAGTTAGTTATTGGGGGTTTGCATAAAAAAAATCCTGAAATATTATAATATTGAGTTGTTGTGTAATTTATTTTAAGAAGATTTCTTATTTCGTTAATCTATATAATAAAAATTTTTATTTTACACTTATGTATGTATGTATTTATGTATAATAAAGAGTTTACCGGTTTAATAAAAACTTTTAATAGAATTATTTAAATTAGACTAGTTCGATTAATGAAATTTAAATTAGAACATTTATTTCATATGAAAAAGCTTTTTCTATTAAATAAATCGTAAATTACAAAGTTTCCCTCCTATTTATTAATGTTTGGGTTTTTTGTTGTTCGGTATTTTTATTTCCATGTTAAAACAATTTCAAAATTAAAACAATCTGATATAAGATTCCGGGTAAACCTTTCAGAAACATAAGCTTAAGTATGTTATTAATGTTGATCAATCAATGAATTGAATTGAATTGTGGAAATCACAAACAAAAAGTTGTTCATTGAAGAAGATTTAAGTATTACTCAATTTACATTTATTTTGTCACAAATGTAACTAACTTAACATTGATAAATAGGTTTTTTCTTTTAATTAAAATTAATTCTAAATTAGTAGAAAGTGATTTATTAAATTGATACTATTTAACGATTTGGAAGAAAAACTTAATGTAAATATTCCCTAATCAATTAAACAATCAGAGAAAATTTTATTAAACCACCGCATGTTTCCTACTTGTTATTTTTTTTTTTTTGTATAAAACAGTTTAATATTCTTTATAGCACGTGTGAACGGCACGCAACAGTAACTTCTTTTATTTTTTTTTTTTTATTTATTCCATTATTGATGTTATCTTTTAATTTGGAAATGTTTCAATTAAATACGATATGATAATATATTAAATTAATTGTTCTATATTTCAAATCGCTTTTCATGTCAACAACAACAAAAAAATCTTTACGGGTTAAATCGATTTTCTTTTTAAAGAAAATATTTATATCATATATGTATGTATGTATGTATGTAAAAGGGGGGGAGGTTGTGTCATGTCATCAATATTTATTATTATCAATACGCAACTTTAATTTCACATAATAATAACTTTGCGTTATATATCAAACACTAATATGCATAAATCAATTAACAACAATTATTGTTGTCATAATGTATGTATAAATTGTATGCTTTGTATATATATATGGACATGTTTCAAATAGTTAAAGTAATGGAACATTTATAAAGCACATTGTGTTTTGTATTCGAGGTACTGATTTTAATGTCACTGTAACAATTATAGCGAATTAATGAATTTTTAATCGTTTTTCGTATTCAGATCGGACATTTCCCTTATAAATATTATAAATGATTGCATGAAGTTTTTTCAATCGATTTTTGGTATTTTATTTCGTGGTCATTGCAGTTATCTTAGTAATAGGATGGGAAATGAGATGTTTAAACATTAGGTTAACTTTTCAAATACATAAATAATTATAGACCGGGGAATGGTCGACATTCCTTTTTGTAGCAAAAGTATTATTTTTTTTCTTAATTTTGCCTTTTGATAGGTAAATTGTATTTCCTAGAATAGCGTTTTTAATATAATTGCGAAAAAAAATTTCTAGCAGGTATGTACAATTGTACATATGTACAAGTACATATATCTAAATTTAATTTCCTACAACTTTATAGAAAATAGTTTTTCTGAGAAGTTAACCATAGACGAAATATTTTAAAAAAATGTAATTATTTTCAATGAATTATAAAAATGTCGTTTACTGAGTCAAAATTTCAAAATTTCAAAATGGTAATAAATATTTTTTTTTAATTTGATTTTCGGTCCATAGAAACTTGGGAAAATGTAATTTTTCCGATTACCCAACCAGATTTCTTAGTGGTTATTCAGCTCCTATTATACTCTGTATCAATGATAGAATAAAATATTTTGAATTGAAAAATAAAACATAGGGATAGGAACGATAAAATATTTTTACGATTAGTCGAAATTAAAGAATAAAATTAATTAATTAATATTGTTTTATTTACTTTTTTAACCCTTTGTTTAATAAATTAATATCTGAAATGTATTAAAATAAAATACCAACGTATGGCTCCTATTCGAAATCTATATTATGTAGATTAAAGTAAAATTAATAGAAATGATTAGTCCTTCGAACATCGAACCAGTAATAATATTGATTCATAATATATTTTCATGACAATTTTAATGGATGATTTAAATGTTCACTGTTCTGTAGATCTTTTTATTTACTAGATAGGTAGTTAAAATATTTCCAGAAAACAAGTTTTAAGTCGGTACAGGTATATCATTTGTACCTAATCACTTATTTTATTAACAAAAGCAAAAAAATGTGCTCACATACTTGGATTAGTATTAGTGAAATTCAATTTTTAAACGACTTGTTGCTCACTTACTTTTGTATATGGATGATTAAGGTATTAATTTTATTAATCAAAAATTATAACTTTTATTAAATACACTAATTACAGCTACCTACTACAAATGCTGTGTAAAATTAAGACTACTTTTCTGGATGACACTCTAGGTACATATGTACATACAATTGTGATATCTACTAACAACCACAGTAAAGGAAAACACGAAAAGCACATACAACACTCTGATTGGTAGATTTATCGCTCTAAATACATATATCAAAAAGATTTCGCCATTTTTTTATGCTAATTTTTCAGCTTCTAGGTAGGTACTGCGTAAAACAAATTCCGCCAACCTTGTAACTCCAAAAATATACAAGCACACAACTCAAAAATCTGTTTACTAAGATTTCCAATCACATTTTCTTTATTTATTCTCTATACCTAATAAAAAAATTCTTCAAAAAATACAATTACGTCATTTTAAACAAATACAAGCAGTATTTACAAATATGACGAACAGCTCTGATACAAGTGCAAAAAATTCCACCAAAAAACGATAATAAGTACTTAATTATTTCAATCACAGAATATTTATTATATTACTTTGCTGAACAAATGTGTTTTTGTTTTAAAATCAATACAGCAATAATTCATAGGCGGCGCGTATATTTTGGCTTTTTCAGTTTTTGAATTTTTAATTTATTAACAGTTTCATTTTTAATTTGAAAGAAAATGTTACTAGTTGGGTAGTTTGGATAATTATGCAATTACCTACTGCAATTCTATCTATAATGATTCTGAGGTAATTTTTTAAAATAAATTTATAAAACAATTCTCTAGATACTACGATAGAATTTACATAAATATTTACTAAACCGTTGATAAGAAATTTAAAAAATTATAATCCTAGTACTATTGCCATACGAGTAGATAGGTAATAAATTGTATTCCTATTAAATAGTATAATAATTTCTGGAAAATGGGATTTTTTTTAATTATAGATTAAAAAATTATTAAATTTCTATGTATGTAAAGAAGCAGGGTAGTAGCAACATTTAGTAAATCATCAGGTAAATAAAAAAAAAAGAAGAATTTTAGGATGAAACATACCTAGTTTGAAAAGGTAAGTTAATTTGCTTTAAATATTGGTCTAACGTTAAAATTGATTAATGAAATTAACAATAGTAATAAATAAGTAAAAAGATAATATGAAGAATGAGCAAATATTATTTATTTATTATAAGTTCAAATAAGCAATTAGAATAAAAATATTCCCAAATGAAAAAAACGGGAAAAGTTTTCCATCGCGATCTTTTTTTTATATTATTCTTTGTTATATTCCTCTACTATGTATGTAATGTACTGCATGACAGTTTTTAAAAAAAAGTTTGAGAGAAGAAACCGAATTGTTCGTCACTTTTTTGTTAATCTTAATGTACAGTTTTGAATAAGTTTTCACTCAACTTCACATATTCTAATTTTAACAAATTGTGTACTGTCAAATTTCATATACATATATATTATCACAACAATTCAATAAAAAAAATTAAAAATAAAACATAGATCAACAGGCTTCATAAGATAAAATTAAATATTTAGGTACAGTGACGTAGCGTGGGTTTTATTTTTGCCTATGCAGTTGCTCTGAAATTCTTACTATAATCCGCTTAACTCTCTTAATTGTTGAAAATTTTTAACTCATATAAACCTACTGTACTAATGGTACACCTTAAATTTTATTAATAATGAAAACAGCATAAAATTGTGAACAAAATAGTTTCAAGTTCAAATGGGTTAATAAAGATAAATTCAAGTAAAATTTTAGTTCCAATCTCATCTTATAAATTATTTTCAATTTTCTCTAAAAATATCGGGAAAATCAATCAATACATGCAACTCAAAAGTGAATATTCTCCAATCCAATTTTTCTATGGGAAATACCGAGTTCCTAGTAGATCATATTGATCATTTTCTCGATAACTTGTTCGAAAACTGAAAAAAAATGTTAGGACAAAAAAGATTAGAAATAAAATTTTACTTGAAATAAGCATAACATTATTAAAATATTTCAACAATTTACAGAGTTGTGGGGATAAGAGTAAGAATATTTAGCAAAGGACAGAATAAAAACCTCACGCTACCTTACTGGTTAGGTATGTATGTACATATGTATAATATGTAGAATAAAAATCGGACTTTTTTACATGTCCCAGATAGGACACAACAATATAAACTAAGCGTAACCACGAAATATAAATAAATAAACTAAAACCATAATTAAATTAGTTAACTTTTGACTAATAATAAAACATTTTATAATTCTGGGAATAAAAATCCTTAATCCTATCGGTACTTACTTTTAAATAATTTTTCTATTCCCAATATTAGTAGTACAAAGTTTTAATAATTTATAGAAAACACTATTTATGACACTTGTTTTTTCGTTTATCCTTTATCTTTTTTAAATTAAAATCTGTTAAAATCACTTTAAAATCCTATTTTTTTAAATTCGTATAAAATCCGAAATACACAAAAAAAATCATAAATGTATCACTTGCAATATTGTTATTCATACAACATAACTACAATATAAAGCACGCCCGTCTGATTCGGTGCCTCGCACCTGACTAAAATCATTTTGAACGTTAGTGGTTGGAAGAAAGGTAAGAGATACCTACCTGAAGAACGTACCTATGTAATAATACATCGATAGTATATTGCTGCCGTACTGTGTTGTATGTATTGTTTAAACAAGCTCTAGCTAACCTATTACAATACGGAAAGCCATCAAAAGAAATAAAAGTGTTTTAAGTGGACAGAAGGGTTTACACTATTTAAAATTGTATTGTTATTTCATAGCAGTTGGGAAAAAGAGAATGTTAAAATTTTCATTTTCATTTAGGTATATTAATGAATCTAGGATTTGCAAGGTATTGGTGTAACTAAGTATAAATAAGAAAGATGTACATATATAGGTAGACCCAGGTACTTTTGGCAAAAAGATTAATGAAATCCGTGTAGATAATTGAAAACGGGATGCTTCTTAAAAGACCATTCATAAAATTATTTTGAATGAATACGAAAAAATTTCCCGAAACTTTTGAGTTTATGACTTAATATGTTGGGTATATTTATTACGAAAAAAAGATGTAACTAGGTATACGACTAGAGCTAATTTTTAAGTAAAAGGGATCATAACGGAAAAATGAACCTTTATTAGCTAAGTAATAGACTAGTAAAACAATGCATAATTTATCTTTTTGTTTAATTTATACAGTCAAGCAAGATAAGTATTAGAAAATTGTTAGCTCTCTTTAATGTCAACATTCTTCAACACAAAATACATACGTAGGTAGGTACATATAGTCCTCATGACAACGTAACAACGGCGACCATTTTCGTTAGTGTTGAATCGTACTTTTTGTCCCATTTGTTATCTCCTTATAAATTATTTTCTCAAAGACGACTTTATCCGTGTCTATTTTGCGTAAATTTGAGTAAATTGAATACAAATGATTAAAAACCCTAGAAATTACAGCAAATTGATTCCAGCACCATAACGGTATGTCGTGGAACTTTTTAGTCTATAAATGAAATCTTTATTTTTTTATTCTCTATCATTTTTAATTATATTCATTTTTTCCCTAATCCAAATATTTTACAAGTAAATGATCAGAAGTTCTGGAAGTTACATAAAATTGGTTGCAGCGCCATAACGGTAGGTCGTGGAAATTTTTGTTCTATAAATGAAATCTTTAATTTTATTATTTTCTATCATTTTCATTATATTTATTTTTCCGTGATCCAAATATTTTACGAGTGAATTATTAAAAAGCCTAAAAATTACATAAAATTGGTTGGAGCGTCGTGGAATTTTTTGGTTTTTCCGACTATCTCAAAAGATAAATGATAAATAAATGGTTTATATTAAAATTAGGTTCACACCATACCACTGATTTCATGATACATTGTCCGATTTGCTCCAAAAACAATACAAATCTTACTCTAGAACTACATAATAAACTGTCAAAATGTCAAAAATGAGTATTAAGTGGGGTTAGAACTTCGTACCAAAGTTATAATGTTAAAATGTTTGATAACCGTTAGCTATTATACTCGTACTTAGGGGAAATAGAAATGCATTCAAAAAAATGTTCAACCCACGATCGAATAGATTCGGCACAACATTTTTATGTATGTACGTGCACATGGTAGTTAATGTGTTGGTAATTTATATTACACATTTATCCAAAACGCAATGGATTAGTGTACCCGTTTTTACTTTGTTTTTAGCTCCGCTTGCCTATACACCCCGTTTGTTTTCCAAAAGTGTTGTCCCGTGTAATAACGCCTAATGACAAATTCGTAATAGATTCAGTTTTTTTGATCACATAAATAGGAAAATGTTCAAGTACATATTTGTTTTGTTTTAATAATTTAATCATTTTTATGCAATTTATTAATTTTTCAACAACAAAATCATGTCACTATAATTTCTCATTGTTACCCCATCAAAAAAGAAAAACTGGTATCCTTAAAGATGCATATGGCGCCATAAAAAACTGGAAGTTGAGTATGGTCGCGTGCGCGCGCGTTTCATGTCGTGTGTCAGAAACCATGCAATTGAAACTTGGTGGGAAAAAATAACAGTTAAAAGATGATTGAATAGTGTTGCTTGATGTTTGACTGTTTGTAAAATTATTTATTTTAATATTATTGACAATTATATACAATAATATACATAATGTAGGTATATTTACGAAATTTTATTTAAATTGACTAGGTATTGATATATAGGGGTGTCGGCAATAAAAAAAAGAAATCCGGAATAGAATAACATCGTATATGTAATTCCAATAATTTACTTTGAACAAAAATAGAAGGAATGGAAAAATCTTAAAAGTATAGTTCACCTATAAGCAAATCGATTAAAAATGATTAATTAAAAATTACCATTAATTTATGCATTTTGCATTCAAATCCAACCTTTGTTTTAATTTTTTTCATTAGATTCACAAAATGAATTTATTTCATATAGCAAATACAGTATGTATGGAAAATCTTCCCTATAAACACTAAATTTAACGGTAACCATTAACTGTTTCCACATTATTCCTTATTTGTGAGCATTTTTTATACACATGTGCTTGATTATACTATATATCAGTGGTCTTCGAACTTCGGCATCCCGCGGAACATCGGAACCCTTTTTCGAGCAAAAAAATTTAGTAATTTCATTTTATTACTTTGTTCTTTGGCTTTTGCTCCTAATTTCCTAGTTTAAAGCCAATTCTACATCCTATTTTTAGAGGATTTTAGATTTACTTTAAATTAAACAAATGTAATAAATAATAACTACCATGTTGCCTCTCACCTTTATAAAATAAAAAAAAATGGAAATATTTACTACCACTCGATTACAATTAGTACTCGATGAAATTTGGTTAGAAATTACTTAAAGAAATTCCTATTCATTCGTAAAGCCAAATTTTACTGTATATATAAAATATTTACACGAACTATCATTGTGCGTACAAGTAACAAGTACTTTGAAGTAGCAGTTACTACTATTTATGATATCCTAGAACTAGAACTATTTATGATATCCTAGATACATGATTTATTTCTTAGGAATGTAATTTAAAATATGATTTTCTTATAAAAATTTAACTGAATAAAATTTTTTTTCCGGAACCCCCTGAGACATCTCGCGGAATCCAGTTGGAATACCACTGCTATATGTATATAACTTTCATAATAATGTATATTGTCAGATTATTTTTTTTTCCTTCACATTTCTAAACATATTTATATAAACACAACCTACTATATTATATAGTAGGTTGTGATATAATAGAATCAGGTAAAGCATATACAAATCGGCTCCGCCTTAAAAGCAATAGTGGGGTAAAATATGGGCGGACATTTTGAGAATTCTATTTACATTTATATGGTGGAGAATAACAAATATTATAACCAAATTCAATAGAACATAATTCTCATATTAGAATTAGAAAGGATTTAATTTATTAAGACTAAATTGTATATGAATTTTGCTTATCACGTGAGTTAAGATTTAAGGACTTTGAACATTTTTTCATAAAAATACAATAAAATTATAACATTTACATATTTATGTATCGTACATGTTAGAACTTTTAAAAAGTAAAATTCATTATTTCTAAATTTGTTGTTTTGTAAAATATTTCAATGAATCAAAATTAATTAAATATACCTAGAATAATAAGTATAGTACAGAATTAGCCATGAATCATTGATTTATACACAGACTAAATCGGTAACAAAGAAAAAGAAAAAAAAGAAAGAAGAAGGGCAAATTTTTTAATCAAAGTTTAAAAATATCAATTAGCATTTTTCCATGAATTGGAAAATTTATCTAAGTATTAACTTTTGCTTCCACACTAAAAAATAAGTGGAAGCTTTGTTTTCACTTTCATTTTTCAAAAATTTAAAATCGAAAT
>JANSTT010018606.1:0-13451 GCA_026745375.1 Platyura marginata
GAACCTCCATAGCATACTGGAGTTCGTAAGAACAACAGGCTGGTTGAATCCATAAATGATTGTCTGATACCCCCCTCTCCCACCCATAAACCAAAACCCGCCGTTCTTAAAGAGATTAATAATAAATGATTGATAAAATACCTAAATTGTTATTGGTAACCAATGTAAATGTTACACGACATTTCCTACATGTATTTGTTACCAAAATTGGTACCTATTTCTCAACCCAAAGGTTGTTGCCAATTCGCCATTCTGAAATATTTCAAAACAATTCTGAATATTTTTTGTGATGGGGTTATTTCATGTATCTGTAAAATTGAATTGGACGGAATCGTATGAGTTTGCTATATTTGTTACATTTGTTCCATTTATTACCAGTTTGTTACCAAATGTAACAAATGAAACAAATTCGAAAAAAGTGTTACTTTAACAACTCTGGTGGTTTTAGCAGCGATTCAAAGGACGAATCGAAAGATTTAGCTGTGATGAAGAATATTTGTGGTGTGATCAAACAGTATTCAAATTAAACACCCTGTTTATTATACATTATATAAAATTAAACGAAATTTCTTGCAACTCTATTGAATTGAGAAAAACCAGATTAACTATTCAAACAACAGTTCTGGTACTAAGTCCTCTCTATAATTATAGACTATAGCTACAAAAAAAAGTTTTAATCCAAAGATTCCGAAGACACTATATCAACTGGTATTTTCCCAACATCAACATCACAAAATGTATTAGCACAATCCTCTACTAACAAGCTATTGCACATAATTTTAACATCAGACCAATTACACAATCCATCAGGGCACTGTTTCATCACTAAAGGTCGTTGATTGAGTAAAAATTTTATTTTAAAATGTTCATCATTATCATTAAAGCACTCATATTTGACTGCAGCTATGTTAGCCGCAAACGGACTTATTGTGCTTGTCCGATAATGTCTCTGTTCCATTTCTTCAAAATTATCGGCACGCAACATTTCAGAATCTTTCATTCCATCTAGTGCTGTCATTAATAGAAAAATTAAATTTGAATGTGAAAAATAGGCTGCAACTTTGTATGTGTGATCGTTGTCCAAGTATTGTAGCATATCTCTAAGAACCAGACATGGTAACTGTTTGCTTAGTGGCGATCCATACGAATCGGTATAGTAACTGATAAGATCTTCGTGGTATTCAATCAGTTTGAATTGTTCTGGTGTAAATGCCTAAATATGGAAATGAAGTTAATCCTAAATTCAGTTTTAAATATTTGATGACTTACAGCACACCATGGACTTGGTTTAACCAAATTCCAGGCATGTTCGTACATGCACAAGTTCCACATTGATTTTAATTTTGAAAATTTTAGCGGTGATCTCAAGCCAATTCTTTGCGAAACTTGTTGAATAAAATTTTGGAACTTTTGTGAATGCTTAAAATTTTTTGATTCAGATCCATTTTTCTTAGCATGTTTTTTTTGAAGTGAATATGCTTTGCAAATATTATTATCGGGCTGTAAACGATTCATTTAATTTAGAAGAATTGTAAACAAACAAAAAATCGGTAAGGGGTGTAATTAGAATAATTAATTTCTTGACTGTATTGGGGGTGATCGATACACCTCAACCTGTATTTAGATCTATCATGCCCCCCTTCTTACTTCTATCTTGGAGTCACATTACCTAGAGTACCTATTCAAGTTCAATTTTTTTAGGAATTATAGGATCTTGAGTGGATTTAGGGACGGAAAGTCCCTCTCGGCTAGGCTGTAATTTCCTAGATGATCTCTCCTTTTGTGGATGAGTGTTCCGCATTCCGTAAGGAGATGGAGTGGGATTTCTTCTATTCCTTTACCAAACCTTCATGTCCTGCTTTCTTCCAGACCTAGCTCCCATAGGTGTACCTGCAGTCTGCATTAGCCTTTCAGGAATCTTGTCAGCTACCTAAGTCTGTTTTTGCTTCTCCTCATATCTCTTTCGGTTATAGTTCCACAGAAGAGCTCTGATCCAATAAAAGGGGTGAATGCCCCTTTCTTGTCAGCTCGTCCGCCCTTTCGTTTTCTTCGATGCCTACATTCTACATGCCCAGGCACCCAGTAAAGAGTGACTTTAGACCTTATTGTTTCTGCCTAGTTCATTAAATTTATTTAGGCATTTCTGGACAATTTTGGAACTGGTGTACGAGCTCAGCGCCTTGATAGCAACCTGGCTGTCTGATAATTAGAATAATTGTAACCGCCCCGTTTATTTGGATTGCCAAAGCATGATATGTAGGACAGTGGACAGCTCATATCTTGCCCATATTTTATTTCCATACAAAAATCCAGTAAACAGATAAAAATCTACCGAATATTGAATTCACCACTAAATGAAGTAAAAGAACTTTTACTTAACTTATTAGTGTATGAGTTATTGAGAAAAGCACACAACAATAGGTTGTTTTGTTCAACTATTTACTAATTCGACCTAGTACCATTGATGGACTGACTTTACAACTATAGAAAGGCTTATGGTAAATAAATTTGCTTAGAATATCTTGTGTTTAATCTTACTCTTAGCATATTATCATCCTTTGGCAGAAGTTTTATATATTTAAATGCATTCTCTCCAAATAATTCGCTAACAAACGCTTTATAGCTATCCTCTGTTCTTTTTGTATTTGAGTGCAAAAAAGCGAATATTTCGTATGAATATTCATCGGGAAACAAGTCGGGTAGCATTATCTTGAAGCTTTTGGCTAAATTTTTTAAATCCAACCAACCCTTAAACAGAAATTTATAAATTTATGGCAAAGTAGCTAAATAGAGTTTTTTTTTGTTTACCTGAGCGGTTAATTGTTGAGCATAAGCTCGGCTCGTTATATTTGATTGCAACTTCCAACTTTTTATCAAATCAAGATCTTCGTGGCAAATATTTTGCTGGTTGTAGTTTTTAGAATTGTTTTCGATTATTTGATCATAAATCTGAAACCATTTTCAAGAAAACATATTTTTTTTCCCTTAAATTACTATACAGCTGTATTCAGAAAAATAGCCGTTTTGCATATTTTATATGGAAAAGTCAAAAATTAGGAATTTCTCTTATTTAATATGAACGACAAGCTAGAATGGATGAAAGCAGTTGTTTTTTTAGTTTTTATTTTTAATATTTTGGAAGAGGAATATTGACAGTTAAGGAGTTGGTTCATTAAAATACCAGTTTCAAAAAAGGTGCAAATTATACAAAATATTAGTATTAAAAACTAAAAATCAATTGGATTCATTGCTTCTAGCTAAGCCTAAGTCGTTCATATCTGTAATACCACTGGCTCTGTAGACAATACAATAATTAAAACAAATGAGTTTAAATTTGAAGAAAATCAAACAACAGAAAAAATGTTTTTTTTTATATAAGAAAACGTAGGGAGCGACTCAAAATCCCCAAAATCAAAATCTCCAAATCAAAATTCCCAAACACAAAAGTTATATACTCATGTACCTTTTAAATTAATAAAATAATTAGTAAATCTGCCTCATATAATAAAAAAATGATTTTGTGCTGTCAAACATACATACGTCTATAAAATGTATTTATAAAGAAGAGAAAACAACATTTTTTTTGTCTTTGTCTCAGGTGGCGTTCATATCGTCCAAGTTCCTAACGTCCAATGCGCGCAACGTCTAATGTTCCTAACGTCCAATGCGCGCAACGTCTAATGTTCCTACCGTACAATGTGCAATGAAATTTCCTATAGCATACCAAATTCCCTAACATTATACTACAATTAGAAATAAAGTAGTATACATTTTGGCTAATATTTTGTATATTGTGAGCATTGGACGTTAGGCACATTAGACGAACATTGGACGCAGCGAACTTGGACGATAGGACACGTAGCCTTTGTCTCTCTATAAAAATAACCAAAAACAAAAAAAGAGAATGAAAACGAGAAGTGATAAACTGAGTTAATAAAATTACTTTGACGTTGATTCTATAAGTTATTTTATTACCGAAGTTGAGGTTGCACGATTAAACTCCAAACACAAAAACTTTAAACACAAAATCTCCAAATTTGTTTTAACAAAGTTTTGGTAGGATTAAAAATCGCGCGATTATAAATTCTACCAAAACTTCGTTAAAATAAATTTTTGGATTTTGAGTTTGGGAATTTTGTGTTTGGAGATTTTGAGTTTGGGGAATTTGTGTTTGGTAATTTTTATTTGGAGATTTTGAGGCTAACCCGAAAATATATCTTTTTAAACCACTTTGAAATTCTTAAAATTAAGAGATAATCTGAGGGATAAGTTGGCACGTGCTTAGAACATATTATATTTTAACTTATCTGTTGTATTGTATTTAATTCTTTTCATCGTTTTGTTTTCTTGTTGTGTGAGAGTTCCTTCTTTGTATCCTCTTTTTGTCAAATCGTCAGATTCGGTTTCAGGTGTTTCTTGTTACTTGTATGTTTGTTTCCTTAGAATATTGATGTTAATTCACTTGTGACTTGTAACCATGATGGTCGTTGGAACCGGATCTGCTAGGCTGCTATCTAACTATCTTTTCCGTATCTTCATTTATTTGACGGAAATACGTATGGGCAATCGAATTAATAAATAACATGGATATGATAGACGGGATTTTTAACCTTCAAACCAGCACGTTAAAAAAACATCATTGTGCCGCACCTGGTGTGTGCTCACACCCCAAAATGTATTATGTATTGTTGTTATGTTATTGACTTTTTTGTTATACTATTTTATTAAAAAACATATTAAAACAGAAAATAAACATTTATTCCAATATAAACTTCGATGTAAAGGGTTATCCAACTTCAGTTTCAGAAGTTTTTTTTAAAGATTCTGAATATTAAAGATGTAATTTTGAAACTTTGTATGTTTATATAATTTTAAATTTCCAGCATTTTTTGACAAATAAAATGTTTGGAAAAAGTTACCACTTTAATGTACATACTTTTTGAACATGAAAGGGTTAATAAAAAAAAAATTTAAATTCAACTAAATTTGTTCAGGGAGATATTTTTTTTTGTTATTATAGCATTAATACATTTTTAAAAGTTAATCCTTTAAAGGCACCGTTTGGACCTTAAAGGGTTAACTTTTTCTAAAAGTTTACTATCGCATTTACAATTAATTTCTGAGCTTCTCAGTTTTAAAAAATTTTTTGGTTAACCCTTGTTCAAAACCTATCCACCTTTAAGGATTAACTTTTTCCAAAAATTTAATTTGGGAAAAATGCTGGAAATTTTAAATAATATAAAAGCTCAAAGTTTCAAAACCGCCGAAAAACGGTGAAATTTGGTGAACTACTAATTTTTCTTTCTATAAAATTGACGATTTTTTTTTTTTAAATATTCTTATGATGATGGGATCAATAATTCTCATTAGCCGCCCCTGCTACTTATGTATATTCACACAAAAGAACAAAAACATCAAAAAATTGTATTTTTAGTCTATTTATAGATTATTAGTGACCGAAGTACGACAAAGAAAATCATAGAACAGCAAAAAAAAAATTGTTTTGTCTTTTTATAAAACTCTCTCAAAAGAATGTTTTCTACAAATAATAAAACCAATAAGAAAGCACAATAATGATTTTGGGGTGTGCGCACACCCCAGGTGCGGCACAACGTCGTTTTCAACTTTTACCTACTATTACTCCTTTACTACTGAACCGATTTTGATAAAAAAAAAATTTAAAGACGTGGAATAACGCCATTTAAACATAAGTGGAAGGAATTTAAGATAGCTCTAACAGTTTCAAGATGATTCGACAAATAGAACCTCTGGGGTGTGCAAACACCTCACGTGCTGGTTTGAAGGTTAATAAAGGAAAATTTAACTAATTTAATACATTTTTAATTTAGTTTAAAGACAACATTAATTTATTAATTAATTATTAAATAACATCGCACAGTGATGTTCCATATCAAAGAGGAAAAATGCCTAATTTTTGACTTTTTCATACAAAATATGCAAAACTGCTATTATTCTGAACACAGCTGTATAATAATATACGGATCTGTTATGAGATCTTTACTTTAAATAGCTTTTCATAAGATTTTATTTCCTTTGTCTTTGCATATCGAGTACCATGTCTTATCAAAAACCATGCTTTAACTGGATGACAACCTTTTTTTGTATTTAAATAAATAATTAGTGTCAAACCAAAAAAAAAAAGAAAAAAGAAAATTGCAAATCTTACCTTCAACTGTCAAATAACCACTAGAAATATTATCAATTTTTGGATACGGTGATTTCTTAGTAAAATGCTGGAATTGCGATTTTTTATCATCTTTTGTGTAGCAATACAGACTAGATGCTGTATTTTCGAAACTAATATCGAATGAGGTGGTAGCATTGAATTGATAAACATAAAATATTAAACAAACCAACACTAAAGTCAAAAAACTTCGAAAGAAACTAAATTTTAACAATTTTTTGTACATTTTACTCCAAAATTTACTTCATTTCAATTCAACTATTTGTTTGAGTTAATTTCAATATTTATTAGTGATTCATTAAAAACAACATTATCACAACAGAGAGTTTTATAACGATATGCAAAATTTAATTCAGTACAAATAAATTAAAAAATAAATATAGACATATGTATATGTGTGTATGGCTGTAGGTACACTGTTACTATTATTCTCATAATAAAAATATTGTATTTACTCCATTGCTTCGTTTTTAACAACTGAAGAGGCAATATCTTCAAAAAAATTATATACCAAATAATCAAAATAACAATTACAAACACATTTTTTTCATCTTCTTTTAATCAAATATAAAACATTTTTTTATACAGTGGCGTTTCAACGGCGGAAAAGTGTTTCGAAGTTAAAAAAAGTTAATTATAATTTTGTGTTTTAACAATTTTTCAAAAAATCTATTAAATTCAATAAATTAATAAGATGAATCAAATAAATACGATATTCAGAAATTAACCCTTTCCGTGTTTTTTTCGAATATATTCGACATTGCATGTATGCATTTTTTGAAGGTCTATAATTACATAAGTGTTATTTTTTTTGTTTTTAATCTTCTTTGTTTTAATTGATACAAAGACACTTCGGCTCTATATATTTATGTTGATATGTAGTAGGTGTTCGATTTGTTTTGTCAGTTTCAATCGAGCAATCAAGAAGCAAGTACCACGTGAAAACTAACAATTTTAGCAGAAAAAAAAAAATATTTTGAGTGATCAGGCAATATTGATAAAATCGATAGTAATGATACATGTGTAAATAAACGTTTTGTGAAGAAAAAATTATCGAAACATAGTGCGGCTACTCTTGGCGACCGTTATTCAAGTGTCGAATATATTCGACATTTACCTTCGACATTCCTTAAAAGCCAGGGGCGACACCCAACATGAAAACTATTATTTTTCCCGGCTTCAGCGATATTATATTACCTTAAATACAAGTTTTTATATTTTTAGCGTGACCTAAATTATTTTTGACCCTGAGAGGGTTAATATATCTTTTGGTAATGATTTTATGAAAAAATAACCATAAAAAGTTAACGCTTTAAGGGTGAAGTTCAAAATTTTTAAAAGCCCTTAATCTCACCTACATTTTTAGCACATTGTTTAATTAGGAAGGTCAACTATTCCGTATGTTTGATTACAATTTCGCCATTTAAAAGAGCTCCAACTCTAATATACGAATACGAATCTTAACACGCTACACTGGTTTGCCATCTAACTATAGTTGTTATTAAGTTTGCTCAAAAGAACTTACCAATTATAAATAATGTATGACAGGTAAGTGTGACACGTGCGATATATGTACATAAGTGCTGTTTCGTTGAAGTGTATTTAAGATTCAAAACTTTAATTGGTCACTATATAATATACAGTAATGCAGTGACGGATTAAGCGTTAAGCAGGCTCAGTAATGTGTTGAAAAACAAGAATTGCGAATTGACCGAATTTTTGTCCAAATCGTCCTTATTTGGTGATGTCTCTTCAATACGCTCAACGTTTTCATAGTGATTGATCTAACGATTATTAGTACTTAGTGATTGTTGATTCATTTCTGTCAATTGGTGAGTCGTGATAGATAAAAGATTGGCGGTTATTGTTTGGTGATTGGTGACTGTTTATTGGTGATTTATGATTAATGATTGTTGATTGATTTATGAATTATGTTATTGGTGACTAGATTGATTACAGTGATCGAATGCCTTGGTATTTAGTGATTGAACACATTTTTGATAATTTGTTATTGGTGATTTTGATGATTATTTAGTCAATGGTGATTAATTGCGCTCAATTGGTGATTCGTGATTGATGAAAGATTGGTAATTATTATTTGGTGATTATAGACTTTTTATTGGTAATTTAATTATCTTTATTAATTTGTTATTGGTGACTATGGTGATTATAGTAATCCAATGATTATTGATATTTTGTGATTGAAAAACTGTTTGATAATTGGTCATTGGTGATTATGATGAATAATTGTTGGTATTTAAAAAAATTGAAAATTGGTGATTCATTACATTGGTGATTCGTCATTGATTAGATGTTAGTAATTGGAATTTCGTAATTGAGGGCTGTTTATTGTATTAGTTCACCTATGGAGGGGTGGCTTGGGGTAGCAGAATGCTGCTAAGCACAGCAAGGAAAAGTCTTGAAAAGGTGCAAGATTATCCTGGATATGTATGACAAGAGCTTTGAGAACCTGCCCTACATCAGCCATGGAGGTGATCCTGGGGCTTACGCCCCTGGACCTGGTAATAGAAAGAACGGCAAAGGAGACTTTAATACGCATCAGCAGGGGATGAACATAGAGAGGTAATAATCTGAGTCAATCAGATGGAAATACTCTCTTCAAAAGCAACCCCATACTAGAAGCACCTAAGGACGAAATTGTGAAAGAATATACGGATCTAAGACATCTGAAGGAATTTTTTCGGGAGCGGGAGTATACGGGCCAAGAACCGCATCTACGAACCCATAAGAATCTACTCAAGCATATTTCAGGCAGAAGTGAATGCAATTGATAGGAACTATCAGAGGCAAAGCATTCCAATTCGGTCAGATAACCAGGCTACCATCAAGTCGCTCAGCTCATTCACCACCAGCTCCAGGATGGTCCAGAAATGCCTAAATAAACTCAACGAATTAGGCAGAACCAACAAAGGGCTGAATGAGCTGGCAAGAAAAGGGGCATCTACCTGTTTCAATGGACCAGAGCCCTTCTGTGGGATCGGTACAAATACAATCCAATGAGAAATGAAAAAGGAGGAAGAATAGAGAAGAGCCAAGCAATGGAATAAACTTATTACGTGCAGGTTCTGTGAAGAAACAGATAAAACCCCAATACATCTCATCACGGAATGCGGAACACTCATCCACAAGAAAAGAGATCACCTGGGGGAGTACTGCCTTGCCAAGAGAACCTTCCATCCCTAAATCCACTCAAGATCCTAAAATTCCTAAAGAAAACTGGACTTGAGGAGGTACTTTAGATAATGGAGTGACTCCATGAAGATAGAAGTACAATAGATAGCACAATAGATCTATATAGGTCGAGGCGCATCAATCACCCCCAACCCAATACTCAATTTTGTTAGTGATTGTAAAGATTGTTAATTGATTTAATAATAATGTTTGATAATTAATTAATTAGTGATTGTAGTTATTCAATGATTACTGGTATTTATTGATTAAAAATTGGTAATTCATTATTGACATTTTGTTATTCATTATTAACATTTGGTGATTTTTTAATTGATGACTGTTTATTGGTGATTCTCAATACAATAAAAACAACAAGCAGTTATTGATTAATTTATTAATATAAGTTGATACCTAATTGATAATTTGTCACTATTGGGGTTTAGTTTGAAATTCTACTTTACTTTTTTTTTACAGTATTTGTATTTTTACCATAATTTTGTTACATTATGCTCTAAAATAATTAAGGCCCAAATTTGTAGCAAATTGTATAAAATACGTATAATAATGGTTTATATTAAATTTGTGGCAACATTAAACAAAACGGAAAACCTAACCCATTTTCGTTAAAATAACTATTTGTAAACTTTTTGGTTAGTTTTCCGTTTAATATTTGAATTATTCTTTGAAATATGTACGAGTATATGATGAAACAACAATGTAATTGGTTCTGAAGGGATTTGAAGTTTTCCTAGTAGGGGAACTCATTTAAACCTTAATTACAATATTAAATTGTATAGGAAAAATTATGGATTAACCCTTTGAATATATATACGAGTATTTACTGTACATACAGTAACTCACCAAAGTAGATGGACATCTATAAAAACTATGTAGTCTGTTAAATAATTTATAACAAAATTTATATTTTTTAATGTTTCTTTTAGAATTCATTTTTATTGTTTTATGTTAATCAAATTACAGAAAATTGATATTATAATAACTTTCATAACTTTGTTGTTAGTAGTTAATTATTCAATTTTATATATAAAAACACATCACAAAAGTAGTTGGACACTCCTGCCATATTTTGTTTTTGTGGAAATTTAGAGACTTACAAGAAATCTTTGGCATACAATATTGTTCACTAGTTGCAATTAGACCGTGTTTCGTTGTTGTCCAAAAGAAACATTGTGAAATATTAATTTTGTTTTAAATTATTTAACAGATTACACAGTTTTATAGGTGTCCAACACTTTTTGTGAGTCACTATATATACCTACTGAAAATGAAATCAAGATTGTTGTTGTAACGATATTAGAATTTTAAAGCAAACGGAGGAGATATGTGGATAATAAGAATTAATCATGATGATAAAGCTTGAAAGTACTGTATTTTCTACATTCGTCAATACATTCCTTGGTAGTTAGTTAATTTTACGTCAAAAAAGTTTACGTGTAGATTTATTAATTATTAATTCAACCAGATGTGAATAATGTAAATAAATATATGTGTACATGCATACCTACATACCTAATATACATGTGACACAACCGACTATATTACAGCCGAAGTGATATTTCGAACAATTGTGTGTTCAGATTCAATAGTATTTGTGCGAATTGTATAACGGAATATTACGGTATACAATATCCATAAGTAGTAAAAATTTGAATTTGAATTTAGTCATTCGTGTATATATTTTTTTTTTCCAACGAATCCTTTAGTTAAATATTTAAATTTCCCAATATTTTGGGAAACTAATGTAAAAAATTACACTCAAAACATGAGGCACTTTTTTTTTAATAATTGGCGATGCTTCCATCGTGTATTTTAATTGTTTTTATTTCGCACACTATAGCATGAGAAAGGGGCTGGTATCATGCTAGCTGTTATATATAGTAGGTTGTCAATAATTTATGTTTTATCAATAGTATCTCTAATAGTGTATCAAATTGATATCAAATATAATGTAACTACATATATTTATACTGTACAATTCTACTTAACCAAGGTAAGTACAGTAAGGTATGGACACTGAACTTGGTACTAACTACAAGATAAAATATTCACAAAAATTCGTCTAACTTAGTCAATTTTTATCCGATTTGGCTGGAAACTTCGCGCGGCTACATCGCTATTTTAAATGGAAATATGACGTTAATTGTTGATTGTTGTATGAACTTGTTAATTGTTCTATTTAATGATAATCAATATTTGGTTGGAAATAAATTGACGATTTGGCTTGTATTACAAATGTAACACAATTGGAAACTGTTTTACCAATCGATTATACAGTTTATTCAAAAATTCGATCTTCGGTCAATAAATTAACATGAGAGATACCTAAATTTAATGATTTAATTAAATACACAAAATGTTAATGAATTTGAAAAATTTATGAATGAAGCTATGGAAGCTAACACTAGTTAAATAAATGCTCCTTTTCCAATCCTTAATTTATTTTCAATAGACAGTTTTATGTATATCCTCGAAAAAATACCACAAAATAATAATAAGCATAATGGCAAACAGTAAATAATCGTAGATTAGCAATAAAATTTAAAAATAAAAATAAATAACCTTGTGTTTTATGGAAATAATTCCAAAAAATACGAAATAAGGAAAAAAATTAGGTTAATTATGGAAAATTTTGAAAAATAGAACTTTTTCTTTCAAATTTCGTAATTTTTTTTCCATTTTTAAAGTTTACCGTTATTTTTTTCAAACAGTGTGCCATGAATGTAGAATTATTAAACCGAAAATAAGAAAGGGGACATTTATCTTTAAATTAAATCTAAAAATGTGTTTTTCCAAGCCTTTTTATTGAAGTTATAAGCACAAATGTAATTTTTGATCCCTAAAACATAAAATCATTCCACCTACCCAACGGCCAGTTTTGGCCTCCTCCGGTACAATTTTTTGCTCAAATCAATCGCAGGAACACGCCCTGAATGTATTTTCCTCATCTGCCGGGACACACTGTATAGATAGACTAAATAATGCGTTGAGTTAGAATTTTAAAATTTCGATTTTAGCTGACTAATGAACACGAGACACTTGGTAATGGACACCCAGTCCCACCCCTTCTAACATATAACAACTTGAGCAATTTTTGCGTATACAAATAATCTCATCAATCTCTCATTGCATGTATCCTGTATAATGTTGTCAGACCTACTTTGATAGGTTGAATTTTAAAACCTAAGCAAAAAAAAAGATTATAAAACAAGCCGCTCAAAAAATGAATTGCAAAAGAAAAAATATTAATTTTGTTATAAATTATTTAACAGATTACACAGTTGTTATAGGTGTCCAACTTATTTTGTGAGTCACTGTATATACTCAAAATTAAATAAAGTTTATTATTGTAACGATATTAGAATTATAAAGCAAACGGAGGACGTTATGTGGATAATAAGAACCAATCATGATGATGAAGCTTTTAAGTACTGTATGTATTTTGACGTATGTAGTCAATACATTTCTTCGTAGTTAATTTTACGTCAAAAAAGTTTACGCGTAGTTTTAAATTATTAATTATTAATTCAACCAGATGTGAATAATGTAGATACATATACATACATACATACATATCTAATATACATATAGTCAATAATTTATGTTTTATCAAGTGTCTCTAATTACGTGTATCAAATTGATATCAGATATAATGTAACTACATACATATATTTATAATTTACAATTCTACCTAACCAAGGTATGTATTTGTAGATAGGTACACAACATAACATATCAAAATTACTTTTATTAGTACTTAACACATAAGTAATCAAATCATACCATAAATATGTAGTATTTCTCTTGCAAAATCCATTTCAATTATGTATACGAGTATTAAGATTTTATTTTTAGAATTGACTTTAATTGATTTAATTACAGTGTTGTTAGTGCCTCTTTTTATTATTATCTACGTTTTATAATTTATACTATGAAAGTCAAGATTATTGCAAATAAAAACATACAGTGGTGTGCATAAAAATAGGTGTAAGGCATATTTTGTATGAAAAAGTCGGAATTCAGTAATTTCTCCTAG
>JANSTT010018607.1:0-13442 GCA_026745375.1 Platyura marginata
CGGGAGCATTACAAATTTTGTATCGCGGATATATGTTCATATTCAAAGAAATACAAAAAATTAATTATTTGCTTTATTATAAATTTTTTTTTTACAAATTTTTTTTCATTTTGAAGAAGAGAACTTTAGCCTTATTTTAAAAAAAAGTCTGATAAATTTTATCAAAAAATAAAAAAGTTGCAGATTTTTGAAAATAAAAAACCTCTTAATTATCGCGGTATATGTACGTTTACCTTATTTAAATATGCTTTCAGGTTTAAATTTTGCTTTCACTACTGGAATATGAAATATAAAGTGAAAGCTTTGGTTTTCTGTGGAAATTTTCAAAATTTCTTGCGCGTTTTTTAGTATTTTTTTAACAAATTGAAAGTTTTTTTTAATCAGTTGAAAAATTATATGTCTAGGGCAGCTTGTAATTGTCTCGATAAATAAAGAAAAAACTAAATATTTGTGCACATCATTTTTTTGAAAAAAACATTTAAAAAGCGAGGAAAATCATTTTTTTTTCGTGAAATTTAGTAAAATAATGATGCCAGATAATGTAAAATATCCAAAATTACCAGATTTCATAAAAAACCATTTTTGAAAGGGCCTTTTGTCAAATAAATATAAAGTTTTTTTTTTGTACTGCAAACCGACCAAATGGCTAAGAGCAATGAGTGGTTGCCTTTGGATCGGGAGGTCGCGGGTTCAAGACCGACTGGGAATGAAATATGAAGTGTTTTTCTCTGGTATGTTGATTTGAATCTGAGGCCGCGGGTTGGATTGCACTTAAAAAGTCTAAATATTAACATTGTCTCTAAAAATGGCAATGCTTAAAACGTTGAAGTTGCGAGCAATTTGTAAGGTTTCCGTAAAAAAGAACACCTCAAGTGCCGCTTTTTTCTACAAAAAAGAGCTTGTCATGTCAAATTGAGATAAATGAAGAGGTATGTCTAAGGAACTTCGGGCGCTCTAGGGCGCCCGCCCTTTCACATTAACTAAACTTTTGTACCTACTACATAATAGAGAATCATTGATAGAACCTTGGCGGTCATATTTAGTCAAAATGGTCGCACATGATATGTCGTTTTTTTTTTATGTCCCCTTCTACAGGGAGGTACTAGCCATTCAAGAAAAAAAAAATGTTCCGATCAATTAAAAGGATTATCAATTAAACGGAAAATGATAATTTTTTGAAAACTCATTTTCAAAGATTTTTTAAAAATTAAAGCTTTACGCTAAAGCGGCATTCCAGGGATGCAAAAGATAACTTTAACATTCCTCTTTACAAATATGTCATAGGTCATGTTTTTTCTTACAACAATTAACTTATTTGCCTGTTTTCAGAAATGAATACAGTGAATATGAAAATTCCGTTATTTGCACTTCAACATAGTATCTTTGGACGAAAATTTTGAAATAATTTTGGAAAATTTTTGGTCAAAATAGTTTTACAAATTATCATTTTGTAGCGGAGTTCTCATACTAAAATACCATTTCTCATAAAAAAATGATATATTCAAGAGTTTTTGTGTTTTGAAAAATATTGCCCCCCCTAAGTTTTGGTCAAAGTAGTTTTCCAAATTATCATTTTGTAGCGGAGTTCTCATACTAAAATACCATTTCTCATAAAAAATTTATATATTCAAGAGGTTTTGTGTTTTGAAAAATATTGCCCCCCCTAAGCTTTTTATGAAATAACGCTCCTGCTTACTGGTAAATATTATATTAATTAAACTATTGTATTAGTACCTATAGTGTAATCTGTAACTGTATTTTGTTAATATTAAATATGTACATGATATTAAAATACATTTCAATAACAAATGCAATTACTATAACTACTATTAATATGTTTTAATAAATGCAATTTATTGAACACTTTAACCATAACTTTATGTAAAAGTACACATTATATAAAATTGTAGTTATGTCAAAACATCTCACCAACTGGTTTTACAATCAGCTCATGAATAATGAATAGATAAAAACTATTTAAGTATAAAAAAAATCACAATTATAAAACCGCTTGAGAAATATCTTCAGATTTCAAAAATGGCATACCTTCCATTTTAGATGCATACTCTGGTGTAACAAGCTCGGTTGCTACAGCCCCTGGACTGACACTCTGCAATATATTTAAATTTTATCAATTTACCAACTTTTGTTGGACCAGGTGTTCTCTATTAGCGGAATGCAGTAACAAATGATGGCTGGTCCATCGAATGCAGTGGCATTAATTAATCTTTTTTTATCAAAGATTTGTTCAATATTAAATATTTGGATTTTTGTTCATGATACTTACCATGGAAAATATTTATTTAACAATAGAGAAAGACGAGATTAGGTCAAATTAACCGCATTTTGGTTTGTTGAAAAATGGATGTTTTTCATCAAAATAAACGGTTCCGTGTGGGTGTAATTAAAGGGTAATTAGGGGGTACCCTAATAAAAATATTAAGAGTAAAACTGTAAATAAATTGAGAGTAAATAGTAATAGTAAATTAAGAGTAAATAAATAGTAATAAAAGGGGAGACTGGGTAAAATGTACACAAATTTTATTAAATGGAAAACATTTCTAGATATAAAAACACATACACAACAACAAATTTTTTTTTGGTCGAATCAGATTATCCAAATTTTCTAAAAACTAGGAAAAGTCAGGTAGGTACCTATTTCTTATGAAAAAAAGATTTTCAGCATTAAACATCGAAAATCGAAATAAATTGACCGTTTTTGTCTTTCTAGTGTTAACCCCCATTAATCAATGTCAAATTCATTTCGTTTAAAATCCAACACACCGAGACCCTTTCGTTGTATTTCGCGAATAAGCTTACCGATATTTTAATTTTAGTTCCACACATCTGAAACTCCTGGCGAAGAATTTCGGTCATGGCCGTAATAGCAAATTTAGTTGGAATATAGATATTAAAGGATGGAAGTTTTCTGACCGCATATGGAACAACGTGACCACCATAACTGTTTATTTAAATAATGTGACCGTCAACATTTCTTTTCTTCATTGATTGGAATGCTTCTCGTGTACACAATGCAACACCCAATAGATTTGTCTCAATAACATTCCGCAGTTCTGCTGTGTTATCTGGATCAATTATTTTCACTGCAGTATTTGTGACGTGAGTTTAATCAAACACAAGAGTTCTTTGTTACAATTACTTGTACTTTATTAACTTTCTTAACTTTACAATTAACTTTACAATTAACTTTAATATTCCCGCCCGTCGATCTTCCGTGTTAAAAACTAACTGTCTTTTTAATATTAATTACATTTCCAATCCACCTAGGATTGCCCCACCAAAATTGGTCCCATTAACATGAAATGCAATTCGATGTATTTCATCATCCATGAATTGCATTTCGATGCTTTTAAGTCGGTCACACATGCAACCGATAGTCATTGTTAGTTCAACGTTCAGTATTTTGTCTGTCGAAATTAGCATAGATTTACTTTTAGATTTAGTTTTAATACTAATGGACGTTGAGCTTACATTGACTAAACCTCATATACTAAGGTGCATATCGCTAGGCGGATTAGTTATTTTTACAAACATCTTGAAAACAGTAATGCACGGGCAGTGCGTGCATTACAATAGCTCATCTCTTTTAAAATAAGTTCGTCCCGAACTTAGGATAAATTTACGTTACGTCAAATAGAACACTCCACGCGACTGACCTCCACCAATTCGTACTCTCTTCCACTTGACGTTGAATTTCCATTTGCTATGGGTAGTCCATTTCCCAAACCCTTTCCCCGTTTTCGGCGGTGTCCTACACCCCTTTAATTACAGCTGCCATACCTTGTGGGCTTACGAAAAAAATACTTTCTTCTCCACGAATTATAAGTCTCATATAACAACAATATAACAACAGCTGCCACCTTGTGGGCTTACGCAAAAATACTTTCTTTCCGTTCTCGACTTATAAGTCTCATATAACAACAATATTTACCAAATATATATTTTTTTTTAAATTTCCTACCCTTTTAAATGGAATTCTTGTTGGGTTAAGCTTACTCGTTACTCATGTGGTTACCTGAATTTTCTGTGTTCTTTTTCCTTTAAAACATATCAATAAATTGCAATAAAACGAGCTATTGTAACGCCGCGACACATAATGTTAATTTAACACAAAATAATAATTTAAACAAGATAAAAAGATAAATTGACTAATAACATATAATATTCAAAATTTTACCATTAATATTTAAAATTTCCCATTAAAAAAAAACTATAAAATGCAAAAAGAAAAGTAAACTACTTCCAATAACTTAAATCTAACTCTAAATCATTAAATCTTAAACTCAATAAAAACATAGCATAAAAACAACTACTAAACGTGGCCCAGCGCTCTATTAAGTTTACCTTTCGCACCCGTGCCAAGTAGCCTTACTACTTTTGACAGGGCCTACGGATTAGATTAGGTGTGCGCTGCCACGTAATTACTTTAATGTTCTATTTGATAAAAATGAAATTAATTCATAAAATGGTAAGCAAATAAAATTCATAAAATGATAAGCGAATAAAATTCATAAAATGATAAGCGAATAACTATCTTTTAGGTAAGCTATTTTTTTTTACATAATTTTATAATTACTCCGCGCTGATGCTAGTGGTTGTTCCTCGTCTCTGGAGGTCTCGTACCATGCGGTGCACAGACGGTGGAGGTGGTGGCGCCATTGGTGTTGACGCCTTTGGTGATGACGTCGGCGCCACTGCAGACGATTCTGGCATCACGGGTACCGGTGCAGGAACCGGAACTGGTGCTGTCGCATTTAACGGTATTATTATTGTGTTACTTGTCGCTGGCTGACCGGAGATTGTTCTTCGTCTGCGATAAAACCAGAAAGATAGTATACATATGCAAATAATTGCCAGTGTTGAAATCGATAATGATACCCCCGTCGATACATTTTGCACATGCCTCAAGTGCATTCGGTCCGACTGTGCTTGTAGGACTGCTTGTGCTTCTTTCACCTCTTGCTGTAACGATTCCATTTCTTTTGTTCTCGTAGCGATAACATTTCTGAAATCCCCGTGCGTCCTTATTAGCAATTTTTCGCCTGCTAACACCGGTGCTTTATGCTTGGGTAATTCCCTTAGACCTGAGAATGCCGTCTCATCATTCGTCAAAACATAGGGGTGTTCAATTACAGCCTTCCCGGTCCCGCTCTTGAAAACTGGGAATATTCTTTGCCCGTCTTCCAGTTTACACTGAGCTGCCACTCTTAGAATTCCGTTACCTTCCAAAAATACAATATTCTTCTTTTTATCGCAATCTACTTGTAATCTCTTTGGCATGGCGAAACTATAGATCCACACGTTTGGTTCCTCCATTCTGATCATCATGTCCGTTAAATACTTGCACGTTTTGGGTATCAATGACTCCTTAAGTATACCCACCATGCAGCTCTTAGATCGGCTGGTCTCCCACACACCCTCGGCTGGACACACTCGGATGTCCTCGTCACCTAGCTGAATGTGATGACACTTTGCTATGTCCCCGGCCGTTGCGAACATGACCTGATGTTCGCTTTCCGCCACATAATCGTAGTGTTCGTCTAGAACTATGCTGCGTCCTTGCGAAAAAGGTTGGGGCAGCTTGTATATCCTCTTTAAATCATATTCTTGCGGTTCTGGCAGCGGAAACCGTAGGTGTACATTCATGGTTCTGCCGACTGCGACGACTTTCACTTCCACTAAGTGATGGATGACATAAAAATTGTAAAACTCCTTGTGCACAGGCGTAAGGCTAGTCACATTTCGGTACAGCTCGTCCAGAGTATCTTCTGACAAAAACGTTGGTGGTAACTCGTTATGATATAGTTGGGTTAACGTCGCTGCTTCGCTGTTGATGTAATGACCAATAGATGTAAGCAGCGCTAGGAAACGATTCGCCAATGCTTGCGTGTGCACCTCGTATTTTAGCTTGATTAATCGCCGGAGCAAAATTTGATCGTTGAAACTGGGTGATAACAGTCCAGTAACTTTGGAAAGACACCAAGCGTCCGACATTTTCAAACACGACTGGTGTGCTATTTAATTTCTAAAACGACCACAACTCCATTCCCAATTTCATACCAGCCAGAACGTGAGCCACGACTACACCAAAAATTGCTGCATACCATATATTTCGTGCCTAAAAATAAAATATTACAATACTGCGTATTACATCCCCCTTTACATATTAAGCGCAAATATTGTTCCTAATTATATACTAAAAACATTATTATTAACTTTATACCACTTACCTGTTCCAATTACTATTAATACTAAACAAAAACTTAATGCGAGAACTATCTCTTATTTCCTCTTGTCGCCGAGCTCTGTTTCCCCACACTACCGCGATTCAAGGATGGGTAGTAAAGTTTTAATCTGTTAACATGAACTCTTTTTAATTTACCTTTAGCCAAAATGGTAACATTTTCGTTTGCATGGACCCTCACTATATTGTAGGGGCCCTCATAATATTCGCATAGTTTCGTTGGCCTTACAGCTGATCTCAGGAGTACTTGATCTCCTATGTGGAACGAGACAGGGTTAATACGTTTGTCATACTGTAATTTGGCCTTAAGTTTGACTTCGGTGGCATGTTTTTTCGCCTCCTGCCATGACAAGCGTAGCTTATACCTTAGATTATCTCGGTAATCTTTAAACGTGTACTAGTGGTCGGTAGATTGCATTAAGTTAGTTGGAATCTCAGATCTGAACCCGTATAGTAATTCCAAAGGAGCAACCCCCAGAGTCTGACTCACCGTGTTATTGTGCGCAAACGCGGCCGTTCTTAAAAAATCGTGCCAGTTCATTGGATGTTTATCGACAAACGCTCTTAGATAGCTGCCTAAAGTACCGTGTTGGCTTTCAAGAACGTTGCTTTGAGGGTGATACGCGGTTATACGGGCCTTTTTTATGCCCATTAACCTACACAAATCCTTAATTAATTGAGAAGCAAAATTTGCTCCGTTGTCCGTTACGATTATCTTTGGGATAGTATAAGCACAAATTATATCTTCAAAAATACCCCGGGCCACTGTATTAGCGGTTTGATCTTTCAGTGGTCTAAAGACTACAACACATGTAAGACAGTCACACATGGACAAAATATATCTGAAATTCTCTACCCCGCTTAGAGGCAATGGCCCTACCAAATCAAAATATAGTTTCTCAAAAGGCTTATCCGCCAATTCAGTAATTATTAATGGAGCTTTAGTTTGCCGACCCGGTTTGATTCTCTGACAAATGTCGCAGCGCTTAATATACTCTTTAATGTCTTTAACCATGTTCTTCCACTGATACTTATTCCGAATTTGCTCGTAGGTTTTAGCAAAACCAAAATGCCCACCGAAAACGGAATCGTGAAAAACTTCCAAAACAGTACTTATATCTTTAAGATCAGTTAACCACTTCGGAGAAACCACCTGCTCTTTAACTTCCTCGGAAGGTTTGTCCTTGGGTTGAAAGGGCGCTGAACCCTCACTTCTGCTTAAATTATCTGATTTTTCCCTTCCTAAACTATCTTTTGGAGGTTCGCAAGTATCTCTAATGCCGATAGGAATTTTTCTCTCCCAGTTATCTAATGAAGGCTGTCTAGAATCTACTATATCGTTTGTTCGTTTTTCCCCTCCCTCTTTATTTATTGACTCTAATAACGCACGCTGCTGATTTCTCGTAACTACATTCACGCCCCAACAGAATTCTATAATTTCATCTTCATCTGGTCCTGTAGTCTCATCGGGAATTCTAGAGAGAGCGTCTGCGTTCACATTCCGCTTGCCCTTCTTATAAACTATTTTGAAATCGAATTCGGACAACTTTTGGTGAAATCTTAAAAGTCTAGAGGATGCGTCTTTTACACGGATTACTCCTCTCAACGGTTTATGATCAGAAAAAACTTTAAAATGACGACCCAACAGGTAACATTTCCAAAGACGAGTCGCCCAAACAATTGCTAAGAGTTCACGATCTATAGTACTATAATTTTTCTCTGCCTTATTGAGCGCTCGGCTCCCAAAGGCTATAGGTCGGCCATCTTGTTCCAAAACAGCTCCTAGCCCGAAACCACTAGCGCCAACACAGACTTGAAATTCCTTGCTCCAGTCAGGGTAAGACAAGATCACGATAGTGGCCAGGGCTTTTTTTAAATTCTTGAAGGCTTCCAGACATTTTCCGTCAAAATTAAATTGGATTCCCTTTTTGAGTAAGTTCGTTAAAGGAAGTGCAATGATTGAAAAATTTCTAACGTATTTCCTGTAATAATTGGCGAGTCCTAAAAAAGATTGGAGTTCCTTCACATTTCTCGGGACCGGATACTCCTTGACGCATTCGACTAGGTCTTCATTCGGTTCAATACCCGACTCGGTACAAGTATGTCCTAAATATTTTATCCTTTCTTTTAAAAATGCACATTTCTCGGGGTTCAACTTTAAACAGAATTCTTTCATCCTTTCAAAAACAGCCCTTAATTTAACCTGATGTGACGCTATGTCCTCACTAGCAATAATTATATCGTCAATGTACGCGAATACTCTATCTACGCCAAGATTAGAAAGGGCCGCCGTGATAAGAGCTTGAAAAAATCCTCCTGCGGTGGAAATCCCAAATGGCATTCTTTTGTAGGCATAATGCCCGCCTCCGAAAGTAAACGCTGTCTTTTCCCTATCTTCAGGATTTATGAGAACCTGATGATAACCGCTGGCTAGATCCAGCGAAGTAAAAAATCGAGACTTCCCTAGTTGTTGGATTAATTCGTCAACCTGCGGGATGGGAAAAGAGAAAGGGACTAAAACTTGATTCAGTTTCCTAAAATCGACGCATAACCGCATTTTTTTCCGTCCTTGATCATCAACTCCCTTTTTAGGCACCATAACCACTGGGGAATTAAACGGACTCATAGACAATTCAATAATATCACTCTCGAGCAGCTCTCTGATATGTTCTTTCCCTATCTCTCTGTGGGCTTCAGCTAATCTATACTGCTTTTGAGCTACGATTCCCGTACCTTCCTTTAACGGTATCTGAAATTGTCTAAGGTTATTGAACGTGAGCTTATCTCCAGGTAAGTGAAATATGTCCGCATACTCAACGCATAAACTTGCAATCATGTTTCTTCCCTCACACGACATATTCGGGTCTAACTTAAGAGTTTCTAATAAATTTTTAATCCTCTGTGGCCCAACCTCAGTGACAGAGAAACATTCACTGGAAAGGAGACATAAATTTCCCTGGGAATAATTAGATTTACTCTCATCACCAGAATTCTCAGACAAAGGCTCGATCAACTCCTCGCGTAATATCTCGTAATTTAAGGTTATATCCTCCAGTTCTTGGGTATGATTTGTGACATTCAGAAATGCTACCAGAGCTTTTCCCTGCTGGACGACCGAAACGGAATTACAAACGACCAGCCCATCTTGCAAACTAGCTTGAGCAATACATACATTACTATTCTCCTCTATTTCCACTGGCACAGCAGCAACTAATTCGGACCTTGCTGGTACGACAACGCTTGGTATCCTAATCTCAGACAAATCATTTTTCTTTCCTTTCTGCGCCTCAAAAGCAATAACTCTCGAGGGCGTTTGATCTTGAAAAATAGTTTCGAGACCGTCGTCAAATACGAACTGATCACCTCTACACTCTGACTGCTGGGACACGGGAACATCTGTGAGAATGGTTTCAGCATGTTCATCCTCGTCATCGGTCGATTCCACCTGCCATTCCACGTACGCTTCGTTCAAGGATTGGTCTAGAGTACGTGGTGGCTGTACGTGAGTTGTGGCATTTATGGAATTCGGGCTGCCAGCTCTTTTATATACATCTTCTTTACTTTGCTCGGGCGAAGAGTTGAGCGTGAGTTTCCCTCTCTGACAATCTATTAAAGCTCTTCCGTTGAGAAACCCTCGACCAAGTAAACCGTCAGCCTGAATCGCACCAGACATGTCCTCCTCAATGACGTCAAACTCACACTCTACATTCACCCCATTTAAACCTATCTTTCCTTTGCATCTACCTATTGTAGAGCCATTACCACAAATTCCTGCCACCCGTAGTTTACTATCTGTATCTATTTTTACGCTAGGGTGCAAACTAGACGCTTTTAACAAATTTGGACTGGCTCCCGTATCAATCAAAAGTTTTAAATCTGAATTTTTCCCTAAATTACTGGCAAATTTAACCACCGCTTCTTCAGGTAAGTCTACCTGAGCCGATGAACCTTCAGGATAAATCTTAACTAAACTTCCAGTGTTCGAAACAATGTCAGTTACGTTCTTAATATGAGTATTGGAATGAACAATGCCTCTCGTCATCATTAGGTCACTTCCAGTATTATCAAGCCTTCTCTTTGACTTAGCTATAAATCCAGGAAGTTCTAATGGGTTTTTAGAATAAGGCATATTTGCATTTGTGAATATTGAAGGGTTTGAACTACTTTTTAAGCGGAAAATACCTTGCCCATTTCCCGCTTGGACTCGTTTCCCGAGACATTACCGTTGTCACCATCTACCTGCTGAGACTTTTGTTGATACAAGTACAGTTGCAAGCAGTTTTGCGTTAAATGAGAATATTCATTACAAAATGTACAGAAATCCTCCACTTTTTGCACTTGTTTTTCTTGATTTTCAAAATGTAAAAAGCGTTTCAGGCAGTTGTTAGGCTCGCGGGAGAACTCATCACAAAAATCGCAGTAGGGTTTTTGGCCAGCAACAGCAACTTGTCCAGACGACCTTTGGCATCTTTTTGCTGTGTGACCATACGACCTACACTTGGTACAAAATTCGTTGTTTGGGGACATTTGGCAATCTCTGCGGATATGCCCTTTCTTACCGCATGCGTAACAATAAATATCACCCGAATTTTGACGTTGTCGATTCCTATTATAATCATAACGAACATTTCGACTTTGTGAGTCATTTTCCTGAAACCGAACCTGCCTATCCTGACGTCCGGCTCTCTCATTGCCTCTCTCATATCTCTGAGTGTTTCCGTTGGAACGTCCGTATCTTCCAACTTGAGTCTCTTGACTAAAACTATCACCACTCCCTGCATTCGACTGAGACCTATACTTCGCAGTTTCTTCCATCTTATTTTGATATCTCGCGTTTATAGTCTCGACTAATTCCTCCTCACTGTCGCTCGCATCTACCTCAAAATCTTCCGCCTCATCCATTATACTTGAGAGGGACTGATATTTTTTAAGCGATAAACGATTTCTTAATGATTTGCTACCAAGTCCTTTCCTAAAAGCTTTGATAGTGACAACCTCTATGTGCTCTATCAATCCTATGGCTTGACCTGGTTGTGAGAATTTGTTGGAAATTGCCGATTTAGCGGCGTTAAATGCGCGCGTCACCCTGTTGCAGTATTCATGCAAAGCTTCGTTCTGTCTTTGTTTACATTTACTAACCGAGTCTACAATATCCTCATACCGTTTTTTGGAACATACGCCCGCTTTAATATTTCCATTAATTCATCGCAATTTTTAAAATTTTCATTTTTAATCACCTCGCGCATCACCTGTAAATCTGGTTTTTATTAATCTGTTTAAAAGTTCAACTTCTTCTTGTTTACTAAATTCTTTATAGAGAAAATCGCAACAATCTATGAACCGTTCAATTTCCTCCTTCATATTAACCGAGGCTCCTCCCGGAAAAATAGGGACATTGTTATTAACCAATTTAGATAATTTCTCGTATGACATTGTGATTCCGAAAATTTCGCTTTCCAGTTCAAGAAGACTGCTTGTGATGTCAGCGACCGAGCTATTATTCAAACTATTCACTTCAACCAAGGTCTCGTGATGACACTTTAACTGAATATCTAATTCGGAGACTTGACGCTCGAGGCGCTTAATCCGAACTTGCAACTCGTTCGACGCTTCTCGATTTTCAGAATCTTTCGATTCCAACGACACCACTTGCCTACCTTTTTGCCTTAGGTCACGTTTTAAACTATCTACGAGGGCGCTCAATTTACTATCCTCCTTAATAGCGTTTTCTAACAGACCCTTGTAATGGATTTCCTCGTCTCTGACTTTGACTAAATTCTCCTTTAACTCAGAAATTGACTTGTTCTTTGCCTCAACCACCTTTCCCAACTTCAAACACTTTGCACTAAGCTCAATAACCAGCTCGTGCTCCCTTTCCCAAGACGACTCGGACTCCGAGATAGTTATTTCCAACTCTCTGTTCTTTAGACCAATCTTCCTTTCCAAAATTCCTACCTTTTCTAAAAGTTCTTTTTCCCTTTCGTATCGTAACTTATTGGATAATTTGACAATCTCCCCAAGTATCTCCACTGATGGGTTTTCTATATCCTGCACAAGCTGGCGTAACTCTTCTAGGTCCTTCTCTGAATTGTAGGCATTAATCTCACTCCAAATAGTATGCTGAATATACTCCTGACTCTCTTCAGCCTTTTCTAATCGCTCTTGTAAATTACACAACGCGTCATCCATACGCTAACCCCTCAACTAGTGCGAATTTGAGTTAGACTCCCATTAATAAATAACCAGACTTTAAAAACAAAAATAGACTTTAATCAAAAACAGACTCTAAGGTAAAGATTACGTGATGATGCAAATGCAAAAACATATATACAAAATAAAAACTAACGAAAATTTTTTTTTTTTTATATATTAGCTTTATAGTTACCTACAGTGACCAGACTTTGACAAAAACCAGACAGACTTTAACCATAAACAGACTTTAAACATAAACAGAGATACACAGACCTTATAGTTACCTACAATGACCAGACAAAAACCAGACAGAATTTAATCATAAACAGACTTTAAACATAAACAGAGATACACAGACCTTATAGTTTCCTACAATGACCAGACAAAAACCAGACAAAAACCAGACAGAATTTAATCATAAACAGACTTTAAACATAAACAGAGATACACAGACCTTAAAGTTACCTACAATGACCAGACAAAAACCAGACAGAATTTAATCATAAACAGACTTTAAAGTAAAGATTTCGTGACAATGCAAATGCAAAAACATAAATACAAAATAAAACGCCAATGAATTTTTTTTTTTTTATTTAGCTTTCAAAACGTGGCACTTTCATATAGTAATATCAAATACAAACTCCAAACGAGACTAATTAAATCTACGGTGGATAATTTACTGAATGACAAAAACTAATTTTTTGAGTGGAGATGGCGACTCCACATACGCAAAAATTACAAACCGAATTAAAATCTCAAAATTAAAATCTAGATCTACTCTAAACGAAAGAAATTAATTTTACGATGAATAATTTGATTACTCACAAAAACTAATTTGATTGGTGGAGATGGCGACTCCACATATGCAAAAATTACAAACCGAATTAAAATATCAAAATTAAGTTAACAAAAAGTTAAAAACTCTGAAATATTAGATGGGGACGCCACACGGATAACTTATTAAATAACAAAAATTAATTTGATT
>JANSTT010018608.1:0-13442 GCA_026745375.1 Platyura marginata
TTTCGTGAGTGATTTTTTCTTTTGCTTGTGAAATAAGCGTGTTTTCTCTCTCTCTAGGTGTGGCTGGATAACGGGAGCTCTTTATTTTGAAAGTAGACGCCGTGCCCGCGTGGGTCTAACTTGTAAAGGCCGAGGTGAGCTTTTCCTTTTTCTATTTTTTTCTTTGAGACCTGCTTAATGGTTTGTTTTTTTGTTTGCGTGGTAATTAGTTAGAACTGCCAGAGGGGCCCATCATACAAAAAAAAAATAAAAAAAAAAAAATACAACAATCGATTCTTTTGTTTTCTTCAAATACTCTTGTCTACCCTGCAAGGATCTAGGAAAGGAAGGAAAAAAAAATTACGGAAGGAAAATTATGGAAGAAGGAAAATTTGGAGGGAAAGAAATAAAAAGTGATTACGTATATTAAAAAGAAAAAAAAAAAACACCCCAAAACTATTGTGTGTATTAAGAGTGCTGAGCACGTTTTTTTTTTCCTTGAGTTTGTGTTTTGTTCGGAAAAAAAAATTCTATTAATAGTAAATTACTATTGTTAAAAAAAAATCATTATAAAAATTTCCAATTTTTTTTTGTGTGATTCAATCATTTTCGTGGCACTTAGTCGACTTATTGATTTTGGCTCAAGAAAAGTAAATTTGCTCGGTGGAGTTCAACGGACTTTGTTTTGCGCTTTAGGGTTAAGAAAGTTCTTAACCTTATAAAAAAATGAAATTATTTTTATTCAGCTTATACATATATGTATAAGATAAGATGTTCAACTTCCTGAAAAGAAAGGGAGATGTTGTATTAATACGTACTAAAGAGTGCGATGGCAGTACTGCACGAATAGCGTAAGCTAAAAATATAATTTGTAAATTAGGCTGGTCGTCCACTAGTTGCGTTTTCACGTATTAAATTATTTATTTATTTGTAGTCGTAAAATAACAAAACACAATTCGTTTGAATCAAACATTCATTGAACAATTATATCAAAATTTGCATGAATTCGGACGAAAAATCCCATCAAAATGGGATAGTTCGCAGTTGTAATGGAAACGGACGAAAATGCACAAGTTGTATCGCATACGGTGGACGATGCTTAATTTATTTCAGTGTGTTTGGATCATTCGCATATATTCGTCACATTTCTGATGAACGCAATTCGTATGACTAGTTTTATACTTAAAAAATGCGTTTGTGTTAGAACCACCATCAAGCCTCTAGTCGTTTTAATATTATGTTCTCATACACAACAGTAGGCGTCGGCAGATTTCAGCATCAGCTAAACATGCAACGCGGAAACGCGCAGTAGTAGGGACCACGATAAATGTGTTTAATGCGATAGTCATTCCAGGTAGTTATATTCCTCATATTTACGATAAGCTAACTAATTTGAAGATTTTTTTTAACTTAAGAGCATATCATCTGTTAGTTAGGAAGATAGACAAAACTATTATTATTAAAATTTCCGTGAATGACGTTCTGGTTGAAAAACGTTGCATAATTTTTTCAGCGCTTGATGTACATATGAGTGCCAAAAAAATAATAAAAAGAAAGATAAATTTAACTATGTATGTTGGCTCATCCGTCAATAACTCATGAATTGTCAATAATGGTAGATGCTTCTGATTTCGCTATTGGGGCTATCGCTGGGTGTTCGGTGATAATGGTTGGGAGCCTTTAAGTTTCTTTTCGAAAAAGTTGATTATTGCACATACTAAATATAGTGCTTACGATCGTGAGTTGCCTGTGATTTAGTTAGAAATGAAGCATTCTCGTTTCTATTTAGAGAGATATTTCGTTACGTATCCGGCTGATTCGTCGCGGACAATTCGACGCGGACAATTCGTTGCCCACTATTTGTCGTCCTCGATTTATTTTTATTTATAAATAATATGTGTAAGGATAATGTTTGATAGATTAATAAGTTATTCATTTAGTTTCTTCTAATCATATTGCTCGGAATTATTTAAAATTTATGTCATTTCCAAATTTTCTTTCATTAAGGAGGCTAATTCTAAAATTATATGAAAAGATTTTAATTGGTTGGAAATAATATGAATTTTAAATAATTCGTAGCAATATGATTAGAAGAAACTAAATGAATAACTTATTAATCTATCAAACATTATTCTTAGACATATGCAATGGTGTTGAAATTTTTTTGATGGCGATGAGTATGAAGAGGAGTTACAAACTCCATACCAAAGTTATAATACCCTTGACTAACATCATACGGGTATAAAAATGAAGATTTTATTCATAGACCAAAAAGTTGTACGACTTACCGTTATGGCGCTGTAATCAATATTATTGAATTGCTAAGGTTTTTAATAATTTACTCGAAAAGCATTTAGATTACAGTACTCACACGGGTAAATTATAATCGGTGAAGCCAATTATTCCTTCTTTACTAGTTTTTATTATTGTTCTTATTAGATACATGAATCTATATTCTATATGATTCTATGGATTTTATTTCGTAGCAGTGTAAAAGTAATAGTAGTACATATATTATATGAATACAGATTGACTAATTATTTTAAAAGATACCTTGCAATCTAAAAAAGTATAGAAATGAAGAGAAAAATTTTTCGTTATACACTTTTTTTTGTAAAAGTGTGAAAATACTGCCATAAAAATTCTCGATTTTGTATTTTTTATGGAAGTACACTACTAACTTTACTGATAGCAAAAATTGAACTGACAAAAATATCCGTCACTCTCTCACTACAATTTAATTTGTATTTATATTCTGCTTTATTTCTCAGTGAAATACATTTTTCACAATGTAAATCTACAATGTAAATTATATGCGTAAAACCGGATCATCGGATATGAGATACGATTATTAACACTAGATTGCCGGAGCGAGTCAATTTGACTCATTTACCATTTTATTGCTATGTATACAGAAAAATTTAAATAATTTTGGTTAAAACATATGTTGGTTTTTAATAGAATTATAAAATGTATACAAATACTAATTCCTTCCCCTCCCCACTCCTAAGTTCCAAAAATCCACATACCTATTTTGTCGGATTTGAGTCAAATTGACTCATTAAATATTTTTAAAGTTGGTCGTTTTACACACATGTAACTAAATTTTTTGTAAACACTCTGATGCGAGAGTTTTCATGTTCAAACTTGTCAATTTACTAGTTAGAAATCTATTGCAAGCTTGCACATTCAATATTATGAAATTATTTATTGCAAGCTTTCATTTGTGCATTTTTAGTAACAAAAAAAAAAGAAAACTTTTTTTTGAAGGATTTTTGCGTACCAAGGTAATTTCAGAATTTATTTATTTATAATTATATACATATATTTTTTTTTTAAAAAAAACTTCAATTCTGATGTTTGAGTCAAATTGACTTATTTCAGGCAAAATAGGTATATACCCAACATCCCACAATCTAGTGTTAACCAAATAAATTTCTATTCTCCTATAAACATTAGATTCAAAAGTGAATTAAATAATCTGTTTCGAATTGTAACGTCCCTCTCAGAGACGCTACTATTATACATCGTTATACATATTATATATAAATTGTTGTCATAATTAGATAGTAGTTAAGTCCTATTTTAACTCCTATCTAAATTTCCTTTCGCCAACTCAAGTTCGATGAGCCAAATTTATCAACGGCTGACGAGGCGAGGACAGAAAAGGAACGAGATCAGCAGAACTCGACGATCCGGCTTTGAGAGCAGACGCTCTCAATATTAAAACATTTACACTTACACTTAATAAAACAATTATAAATTGGTAGGGAAAATTAAACACAAATTTCGTACATAGTTAAACATATAACATCTATACAACATATATATATTACCTTTACAACATAATTTATACATCTATACAACTTATAACAACTATACTTTGCAACAATTACAATACTTGGAAATGACACATGGCGCTAATGGATGGAATTTCTATACAGATAAGTGCACTTCCTAACCTTCCATTAGGTTTAAGAAAATTCAATAAAATTAATAAATTTATTAAAATTTCGTGTTTCTAATTTTAAGTTAAGTGGTGTTCCGCGAGCCAGGGGCATTACAGGATCAGAAAAATTGTTTACACGGGGAATTTTGAACATTAATATGCTAATATAGCTAAGAAATGGTAGTATTTTTTAATTTTTATTTGAAATATCTGTCTTCTTGTCCTGGCCTTACAACCGTTAGTCTCTCTACTCAAAAATTGTTGATGTTTTTTCAAAATACCGCGCGCAAAAACGCTAGGTATACTATAACTGAGGTATGCACTGCACATTTATATAATATACTCACACAAATGTTTATTTATAAATACATTAGGTATATAAAAATGAATAATGTCTTTATACATTATGTCCATATCGTTACCGTAATTAGAATACCACGTATCAGCAAAACTAGAGTTTTTGGGAAACGCAAAAAAACTTCTCGGTGTTTTTTGTTTTCGGTGTGAAATACTAATACAGGGTATCACAAAATACTGATAAAATATAATTTCTATTTAAAAATAGAATTTTTTTTTTAATTTCATAAATCTTTGTATAACCCTTTTTTGCACAAAATCAAAATCTGAAAATGACCAAAAATGCTGATACGTGGTATTCGAATTAGTGCAGCGATATGTATGTTCAATACATATTACATTACAAAAATGTAACTACATACATATGTACATATATAGACAATAATAGAAAGCACATACTGAATATATTTATTGAGTTTCTTTCTGGTCAATCAATATCCATTAAACCATTTTTATTATCGTTTATTTCTATTCAACAGTCACCACGTACAAAAATCATAGCCAATATAGCCATTTTGTTATGTATTTTATGTGTACCTGAAAGTATGTTTTCGTGTATTATTTTCACAAATGAAAAACTATCCAAAAAATCCTGTCTGATACTGCCTACTCTATAACTGGAGCTACATTTTCTATGTAATATTATTATGTCAAAATAATGCTGTGACATCGTCATGATAAATTTATATTACGATATGTATAAAATAGGTACATCTTATACATATATTACATATTTTCTTATAAGTTTTGAAATAAAAATGTTTGATGGTTAAAATATGTTGTCTTCTGGTATTTAGAAGTTTTTTTTTTCTTTTAGGTAGATATAAACAGGAAAACAACAAATTTTAATATAAATAAAAACAAAGTTTATTAAAAAAAAGGCAAATCTCATAAATATTAATGTATCTCTAGACACGAATTGTGCGTGGTGTTTACAAAGATTGGACGATTGAATGAATATTTAATTTTAGAAAATTAAAAATGTCTGTTGATTTGTATAATAAATTTTGCAGAAAAAAAAAATTTGTTGTTGTACAAACACATGAAAAATTTATTTCGCTATGCTGATAAAATCTCTCATCGTGAGTAAAAATAAATATTCACATCCCGTACCTATTACCTACTGTTTATTAATAATGTATATGTGTATTAAGTTCAAGCCAAGGACATGCCAAATAAATAACTGAATAAATGTCTTCTGTTCCATTCAAAACATGTTTATATATTGAAATTAAAGTAATTTGTGTCTGGTTAAAAACAAAAAAGTCTATCAATTCGAAGAAGCGATGAACCATTGAAATAGATTGAATATATGTACATTGTACAATGTACATGTACTGTACATACATATGTATACTGAAATATGTTCTTAACTATAACTATGAAATGCTAAATATTTTTTACAGATTATACTTATTATAGGTAACAGTACTTTGAAGTCATAATTTATAATTTTGTCAATTTTTAATGCTTTTCAATTCAAAAAATGAATAAAAAAAAAATGCTACCAATTCAGTTCAATTCTGCCAATTTGAAAATAATTGTCGCAATATTGACAATTTGCTCAATAAATCCCATAAACAAATCCACTTTATAGGGTACTAAAAAATGATTTTATTTTTATATTGGAGCCACTTTGGAGTAATTTACCTCAAATTGACCCATTGTCAGATATTGATATTGAAGTTACCTAATTCAACCGATCATATCGTCATAAGTGGTTTGGTTTGAGTATACGCGGTTTTCAATTTCAAATTACGAGAATGACTAATGTTATCTAAACTAAATACGATATTGATGAATCAAGAACTAAATGTTGAAATATAAATATAAATAATTTTTATCATAAATAGTGATATAAGATATTATCCAGTAAAGATAAGAAATAAATAAATAAAGTTGAAAAATGTTGGCAGAAACCTAAAATTGAGAATTTTCCGAACTAACTGTTTGTCGATTCTACTATACGGCTGCGAAAGCTAAAAAATAACAATAAGCACCTCAACAATAAGCATATCAAAACTCCAGGTCTTTGTGAACAGATGCTTACGGCGTATAGTAGGTGTGAGGTGATCAGACAGGGTTAGAAATGAAGAACTATAGAGAAGATTGATGCTCAGATTCGTTAAAGAAAATAGAACTGGATCGGACCTACACTTCGAAAACCTGGAGATGACATTGCATGCGCTAGGTGCTCGCAAAGGAGGACGACCCAAACAAACAGCGCGGCACTTTAGTATAAAGTTTCTACGTTAATTAATGTATACAGTAGTGAGAGGTTTTTTCAAAATTTCATTAAATGAAGTTGTGGGTACCTAAAGAAACTAACTTAGGCTTTGGATCATCGTTTATGTTTTAACGAGACAACAACGCCAGCACACAGTACGATCCATTTTGAAATTTGAATTTTAAAATTTGAATTTTAAAATTTTTTGTTATTCCTATCACTTGAAAACATAAATAAATTACAAAAAAAAAATCCAAAATAATTATTTAATTAATTAATTTTTTTATGATTGCATGTTATTTGGGAAGGTTTATGTACGATCAATTTTGAAAGCAACTGTGTGTAGGCACATTTGTACCTATGCTGTGTTGATGAAGGGGTACCTACCAGCTAAAGCTTTCAATCCCGGAACATTTTTCCAGAAGCGAGACTGCGGTGCTGAAAATTTTCATTCCCGGGATCCCGGTGCTGGCACCGGGATTAAAAATTAAAATAACAAATAAATAAAACTACTCAAAAACTCATTTTTAATTTAATTTTAAATAGTAAATAGTATATATAGTATATATTATTATAAACATAAATAAAAAATAAAAATAAAACAAATTAATTAACGATGATCGTTATTAAAATTTCAAAGTATCTGACTTAAAGTGAGATCTTAAAAAGCTGGAGATGTCAAAGCTTTCGTCATTTAATGTATAGTAGAATAGTAAAAGAAAGAAAAATATATTTTTTGTTTTCTTTTACTATTCCTTCGTACGATTAGATATACAGCGTACATCCCTTAATAACGCGCGTTTGCTATAAAAACATAGATTAACGATGGCTGTGTAGTCGCATTTAAAGAATTAGGAATTTTTTTTTCTTGTAGACAATTTTTCAGAAGGATTTTAAAATTAAAAAAAATAAAACCAAAATATTATTTAGTATACTAAACGTAAAAAAATGTTGAATCGTGATAATAATAAAAAAATTTACCAGTACCGTAATCCCGGGATTGTGAAAATCTCAGCACCGGGATTACGGTGCCAGGAAAAGCTCCGGGATCCCGGTATTGGAAGCCTTACTACCAGCTGTTCACATAAACTGTCAATATTTGAGCTCCAGCCGTTTAGCAGGAATCTTGATCACGGACGGACATATACATACATATATTTCACAATGATGTTTAAATTAGGGGGCGTTATGGCGCGCCTAAATAATGATACCTATTGAATAACATCATACGGATTATAAAGAACATTATGAAGTCTACCTGATGGGAAAAATTTAAAAAGTATAAATCAAAAATTAAATTCAAATGTATACGCCTATTTTGTATAGAATTCTAGTCTCAATTAAGAATTTGCTATAATTTCAATTACAATATTGAAATTTTATGCAGTTCTGTTAACAAACTTATGTTTACATTATTTCTATGTATGAATATACCTAGTAATTAACAAAACTGCATTTTGTTAGTGTAGATAATTATACATACATACATACATACATAAGTATATTATTAGTATATTTATGTATGTAGGCACCTAAGTATATGAAATGTACCAACAAACATAGTACATATGTATATGTCAAAAAAAGTTTGCTCCAAAGACTTCAAAGTATATTATATACAGACGAATAAACAATACAAATGAATTAGAAATTATATTTAGTAAAATATTCTAAAAATGAATTGAGAGAACATAAATATTTAGATAACAAATTTTTGTTAAGTATTACAAGTCTTTAGTAAGAGATTATTTATTATTATTAACTTCACAGAAATAAAGCAATTGAGTAAATCAAACTTAAATCAACATACAAAATCCATTACTAACAATAATAACTACACGTTGTTATTTTTGCATCAAATGATGGATGCACTATATAATACATAATGTAAGTAAATATGCATGTAATATGTATCTTACGCATCAACATATATCAGGGTTGCCCAAACAGTCGATAACGATAAACGATAAATTCGAAAATTTAGTTGGGAAAAAATTTCAATATTTAGCAAAAGATTTAAAAAACTTTCCAAGTTTAGAAGCAATTAAAGAAAAGCTGAATGTTAATATAATATTATTAGATGACTTTTTGCAATATAGAAATTGATAAAATTATCAATGAGTTTGAACATCTTTTTCTAGATATCAAAAAATTAGACCCAATTCAGTTATTTATGTCATTCCCTTTCGGAAATATGGTTGAAGAAATATCTACTTTTTTTGATATTGTTTCATCAAAAATAAAAAATAAAATTATAGCGCTTAATTCAGATATTATCATAAAAGCAAGTGCTTCTGAAAATACTTAGTTATTAGTCTTTGTTTCATGAAGAAAAATATCCCTATTTAAGAACTATTGCCTTGCAATTGACCGCGTATGTTGGATCGATCTTCATTAAGAAAAGTCTGGCCACCCCTGACATATAGCATTACATATGTAGAGAAATTAAATATCTCTGTAACTATATTATTATTTTGGTAATCTCCCCAACAATGTTTTTTGTCAATTAATGTTAAGTGTCAAGGCTACAACAAATTTCCTTATTGTCACAATACGGATTGGACAAATATTTTCTAAGATTAAGTACACAGAAAAAAAATGTTTGTTAATATTACTAGTTCGATACGTACCACATACAGACAAGTTTGTTAATTTAGGTCCTACAAACTTTTTGGTTAATGATATAGACCTGGCTATGAATACAAAAGTCCAAGTTTGTAAATATTATAAACTAGTTTGTTAATACAAAAGACTAATCATTACTAGTTTTCTATTTTATTTACAAACTCTTTGTTAAACTAACCACCTTAACTGTATTATCCACAGTCCATGTAGTATGTAAATTTACAAACCCACTGTTAATAGCATAATTCTTGTCTATTATAATTACAAACTTTACTAGTATTGCTGAGGATTGATAAACTGTTTGTATGATTTATAAACCATCGGTAAATAATAGAACATTACCTATTATTTTATTAACAAACTGTTCTTAATATCGTCGGCTACACTCGAAAAATGGGTAAGTCCAGAAAAGCAAATTTTACAGGAAACGATAAAAACCATTTAACTTCTTAGGTGTAATTTATAGGTAGACATAATGTTAGAAAAAAATGGTTGAATTTAAGAGACATATCGTATGAAATAAGGTTGTACTATAATTTAACTACTGATTCTAAAAATAATGGACTTACACTATTTTTGGTGTTCATTTGTTGAAATTTGTTTTTTCTGCTGGAGTTATCTTATTTTCGTCGTTTTGTTGAGCGACAAAATGCACCTACATGGAGGCTTCAGTAATAGTATCAGAAAATACAAAAAAAGCATTTTTGACAAAATTGGACTTACCCAATTTTCGAGTGTAGCCGATGATATGTAATAACACTAATAACTGTTTGTAAACAACTTAAATATTTTTGCAATCAGTTCACAAATTATGACTTTATTATTGACAAAATGAACTGTTCAGAAAAAAACACAGAGAGTTTATTAATCGTAGAGTCGGAAATTAACAAACTAAAGTCTGTATTATGAACAAACTTTTATTTTCTGTGTATATACCCAACCATGCGAGTTTTTTGCACGAAAAAACAGAATAAATTGGAAAACATGAAATTTGTTGTTTCACAGGATTTAATTTTTCAAAAAACAGTATGATTACAGGATATTTTTTTTTTAATTTTAATAATAGAAAATAGAAGAAAACAGATTAGTTTAATTTTAATCAGAATCAAACATTTCGTCGTCTGATTCGTCATCATAATTCGCAAGTTTTTTTTTAACGCTCAGAATGACAGTTGATCCGGGTAGACAAAGAATATATTCCATTATTTCTGCCATTTGTAATCGCAATTTTCAGTGTACAAATGATTGAATGTTTAAACTTTAAACCCATTGCTTCTCTATTGTTTGATTTTAACATTCGAGCAATAATTCTTAATTAATGTGTGTGCACAGAAACGTTTTTATTCGGTGGTAACAGTACAGGATGATTACAGGGATTTTCACTAAAACACCGGAGTGATTTTTTTACTGAGTTTTTGTTGAAAATATGGGGGTATCCTGCGAAAAGCAGGATAAATGGCATGGTTATGTGTACCTAATATATGTATATTATTAAAATTGACTAATTAAAAGAAAACTATATACAGTACTCCCTCTGTTGGGTGCACTGGACTTGAACCCTGAAAATCTGTCCGCCCATAAGAAGTGTCCGTTAGGTATAGAGATGACAATATAAAATTAGTATAAATTTAAATGAAAAATTCATATATCGCACTTCTATGAGAACAGTGACGTAAGTGAAGAAAACTTTGAAGAAAATTAGGTCATTGTTCCATTAGATAGAATGATCATTTTTAATAAGTTTGGCCTATATAAGTTAATAAAAATGAATTTTGCAGTTGCGTCGTTGTTTTTCTAAAGGTGCAATATGCATGTACGAGTATGTACCTACTAACTGGGTTATATTTAAAACTAAGTAAACAATGTATTAGTTAGGTTGTATGTTTTTGATAACATTTGATAATTTGTCATTTTTCAATAGTTCTCTTGGGTACCATTACTAATTATATAAACAATAAATGTAGACTTCTTTTTTAACTAAAAACTCCAGATAGACTACAGTATATAAAGTTAAATTCGGGTTATATAAAATAACAAAACTGTTATTTGCTCATTAGCAAAAATTCAAGATTTCTATTATAATTTATAGATTAATTATACTTCTTATCAAAGTGCATTACTCTTTTAAATGTGAGCTGGAAATTGTTGTAGAAAATTACAAAAATGCATACATACATACCTACATATATAAATTTAGATATACATACATAAATTAGAAATGTCATCGCCTTGTTTTGTCGACAGTTTTACGTTCTGTAAATTGTTCAAGCATACAATAAGTAAAATATACATTACATATATTTATATATATGTCCATATGTATGTACTAGAAAATAAAAAAATAAATTTTGTAATAAAAGATTTTGTCTATCTAAATAAATAAACTGAAAATAAATCATAAATTTGTATGTATGGATATTTAAATGTATATAGAGTATACATGTGTACAGTCCATGCTGTAAGTGTAAAGTAAATATATGTAATACAATATGCGCCATTCTTGTATGCCATATTGATGTACGACAAATATACAAAGTAAACCAATGCAAACATTCTATTATTTGGACTTGTTCCAAATCATGTTGTACCTATAATATGGAACTACATTTTATATATAAATATATAACATATATGTCTGTTCAGTCTATGTATTTGTCTATATTTAGATAAAACTAAACAAAATAAACTACAAAAATGCTTTTGTATATATATCAAACAGTTTTACAACATCAAAAACAATTTTCTTAAATTTATTTAAGTAAAGATCTACTTTCTACTACATACATATGTACAGTACATAACGGTTTTCATTTGTACACAAACATTTTCAAATACGTTTTTACTACAAATTCAATAAATCAGAACATTATTTTGTTTGTAATTTTTTGCTCCCAAACAATGATTTTTCAGAAGCAGTATAAAACAATTTTTTGTTAATAGTCAAACCGCATGTATAAAAAATTGAAAATATTTTGGTTCAACATAAAAAGGGTTAATATTTATTGCACACTATAAAGAAATTTAAAATTTCGTTACGGCCTAAAAAAAACTTCCTCATAGTTATTTTTTTTATTACGTAATGATAATACAATAGGTACATACTATATGTATAGCTATATATAAGGTATAGTTACTAGCTGGACTCAACATATTTTAAAAATTGTCCATCATTTTAAATGCAAACCATTTTTTGTTTTTTTTTTAAATTAGATTTTTCTTATTTTGCATTTTTATCGTCTTTTGAATTGTCAAAATAAATGAATTTTTAGATATTTTATTCCTACATATACCTACAGAAGAGGTAGATGGTTATTGCGACATCAATATCAGTTGAACTATATATACATGGGTGGACGCGGACAAACTTAAACATATTTTTTCCCTCTCTTGAACGGACAATTCCAAACGAAAAAATGTGTTTAATTTTTAATTGATAGCACAAAAATGTAAATGATTCTATGTTATTGTTATTGTTTTCATTTTTCTACATATGTGTACTGTACATACATATGTATATGAACTTTACATTTAGACTAATTTAAAATTGTCCTGTCTATAACGAACACCCCTCATGGGCGGACAGATTTTCGGTGCCCGAAGGTGACCGCCCAATAGAGTGCTGTGTATATTTAGTTATATTCAATTTGATATTATTCACAACTATTAAAATGGGTCGGAATACCATTCCGTGAGAGTTATTTTCAGCACCAAAATTAAAAAGTCCAATAATTGCAACAAAATTCCTGTAACAAGTTGTTAACTACTTATCTATTAATGAAAAAATATAGATTTGTGAAAAGAACGTTTGATGGAATTATTTTTAAATATTGATATCAAACATTGTAATAAAAAGAAAATTCACAACAATAAAATAAACTAATACGATAAAAAAACAATATTTTTTTTATATTTGACAGCCTGAAAAATTCACCACAGGGTTGATAAAAAAATTAAAATCAGTTCTATGATACATTTTGCTAGAATTCCAATTATGATAAAAAGCTATGAGCGAATTTGGCAATGGTTTTATTTTTCTATAATTTTCAATCATAGAATCCATAATTGCTCATGGCACAGAATATGCTTGTAAATCTAAAGTCTAAAGTAAAATGGATCATTTTGATAAATACTTTAAAAAATTAATTTATTTAATATCAATGCAATAGCATTTTTATTATTATTTATTATCTACGTGAAAAGATCTACAAATAGCCTCGGATGTAAAAAGGGTATAGATCAACCGGTAACGACTTTTGGCACACGAATAAGGACACGATTTGGAACCTGGAACCTAAGAACTATGCT
>JANSTT010018609.1:0-13440 GCA_026745375.1 Platyura marginata
TTATGTTATTAAAGATTTAATACTTTATGATGGTTAAATATTCATTATTTTTTGTTGTTTCTTTTTTTCTTTGGTTCATTTTTATGCGATAATTCATTTTCTAAAAATATTATTAAAATAACAACATTTCCACGCACACACACACACAGACAAATCTCCCATCATTTATTTTTGAGGTGTACCTTTTTTTAATATACCAAATCGCACAAAAATTTCAATTTAATTTATGAATTGTTTTTATAAGAAAATAATAATGACAAAACCTTGCACTTAGCCAGAGAAACGTATAAAAAAAATCGATTTTTTTTTTCCTTTTTTTTAATTTTTTTATTTCGTTCAGCTCTCTTAAAAGTGTCAAAGAAAATGTTCACAGCATTTATGTAATAAACATATTAACACTCAGCAAACTATGTTTATAATATGTATGTATATACACACAAGCTGGAAAAAAGCTAAAAAAAAAAACTTGTGAAAAACATACGAATTGTATATTTGAAAGAAAACGGTGTATATAAAAAATACTGGAAAGGAAAGAAAAACATTTTAATTAGATATTAAAGAGTAATTGTAGCCAAATTACATTCATAAATTAAATGGAGATTTGTATCAATGAATTAAACTTTTAGCAGAAATTTTAATTTTGTACATGTTTAATAAATCAATTTGATTAAGATTATTTAAATCTTTTTCTGAAATCTAAACATCTGAGGAACATTCTTTCATTTATTTTTTGGCAAAGAAATTCAACTCAAAATCCAACACTTAATAGAATTCATTGGAGAAGGAGCCAATTACATGGGCCACGGGCCTAATTATGAAATGCGATTCGTTTCTGCGCGAATCACATTTTTATTCGATTCTCAGATGTGATGAGCATTCGTTTTAGGTATTGGGATTCGATGGAAAACTTAAACTCCAAACAGTTTTTTTTCAGAATTCAGTTTCAATGTCTTACTAAAACTAATGCTCATTAAATTCGTACGTAAATAATTAAAAATATATCGTATTTCATAATTAGGCCCCTGAAAATTAATGAATCAAAATCCAAGTTAATGAAAACGATCACTAAGGGTGCAAGGGGTATCGGCCAAAACTTTGTTGTGGATTTAGGATCCCAAATAATACTGCAAAAATAATACCGGCGAGCGGCGACGGAGTAGAAAGAAAATTCGGTTCAAAAAACACCTCGCTTCAAAAACACTAACACTCACATCAAAGCAACCATTATACTATACTTGTGCTACCAGAGTTGGCATATGGAGCGGAAACATGGATGCTTAGTAAAGAATAAGAGGATAACCTGCATGTCTTTGTTCTTTGAAGAAGTGCTAAGAATAATCTTCAGGCCGATCTGCAAGAACAAAATATGGAGAAGGGGATACAACTATAACGTATAACTATAACGCAAATGTTGTTTAAACTATAAAACAATTAAAATTAGGATGCCCTATCAGCCTATCACCCATTTGAATAAATAAATAAATTAACTGAGCTTTTATTGATTGAAACTTTACCGTCAATTCATTACTTTATTTTACGTTGATTGTAAAAATGTCATAATCAATTTTAAAAATAAGTGCTGTTGTCTTATTTAGTAAATCTGCCCATGAATGCGATACCTTGAGATGATTTAATCATAAAAACGAATGGACGATTAACTCTAACAAGGACAGTTGGTGGTGGTGCTGCCGCTCCTACTCCCATCATGACGGCTAAAATTAAAATAAAATAAATTCGAAATATTTAACGAAATATTAAATAAGAAGTTTGGATTATTTTACCTGTAGCAGCTGCAGCTACCGTTCCTGATTCATCTACCTGAATAAAAGCTTTTTGAATAACATCAGTTACTAAAAGTGGCAAGTGTGTCCCACCGGCTGTTTCTAGCATTGTACTAAAATCTGCGTTGCCAGTGAAAATGACGCTCATGTTCATCTGAAAATATTTGGGACATTTGCATTATTTATTGTTGTATAATTGAATAGTTCGCAAATATTTTACTTTTTGTAACGGTTTTACCAAATCGACGCTAAACTCAATTTCAAACTTAGGCATAAAAAGTACAACTTTCGGTTGCCACATTTGATTGCCCGTATAAAGTGATTCTATTTTGAAATTTTTCAAGGAAGCTTCAAGGGCAGCCAATCCATTGCAACTGTTCGGTAAGAATATTAACATTGACAAGTCAGAATCCTTGTATGGCAGCTCAACAACTTCAGCATTTAGGCTTGATATCTTTCCATAATTGAAAAATGCCTTAAGAATAGAAGAAAATATTTTGATTAAGAAGAACTATTTTCTTATTAACCTTAAATCTGGCAAGATTTCGAAATTCTAAGAAGGCCAATTTTTTGTTTTTGTATTTGTTAATACCAAAAATTTAGTAATAATCAAAAAAGACAAAAAATTTGCCACTTTAAATTTGATAAAATCAAAATTAGAAAAACAACCCACTTTAGTGTACATTGTTGGAATTTTTTCAATTGTACTGCAACTGGTATGGAAGATGAGTGGTTGGGTTTTTGCTACTTTAAAAGGAACATACCTTTGAAATAAATTGCATTTACCAAAACCATAGATGTTTGAGGAGTTATATCTGTCGGTATCAGAAGATTGTTAATGGTGCCATTTGTTGTAGTTGAAACCCAATCATTTATTGTATTTACTGCCGAATCAGTGTGTCTAAAATCAATGGAATTGATTTGAGAATAAAATTGCTGAGTAGCAGTTTTTTTGTAATTCGGTTGAAGATGGAACTGTTTGTCTACGTATATAGCATTAGCCATTGTAATTATTGGATTATGTTGATAAGGTTTTAGAAATTGTTGAAATTCGGATCCAATTGTTGTTTGATTTCCATTGCCTAGCATTAGTCCAGCTTCCATTATTGGAACAGTTTCACCACCTGCACCACAAAAAACTAACGACATAATAGTTTCAACAGACAGACCGGAGTATATGACATTTCCAGTTTGTTTTGCAATTATTTGCTATAAGTAGATAGAATTTATAATTGTTTGTAATTAAAATAGGTCAGAAATCTAATTACTTGATAAAGAGCTAGCGTGAATGAATCAATACTCGTTGTCAATTGTTTATTTATTACTGGCTTTGGAGAAGATGCTGGATAATATGTCACTTCGGAAGTCTACAATTATTTGCCTTAATATCGTGATCTACATTAAATTCTTAGCAATACATACAGAATAGTAACTTGATTTACTAGCTGTTGACCAGCCCGAATATGTGATTGATTGTGCGGAACCGTTTTTATTAGTTGGAGGATGGCTTGAAGAAGAACTGCTTGAAGAGCTTGCATACGACTTATCAAATTGAAATAATGCCAAACATAGAATCAAAACTAAAATGAAAATTCAAATCAAAAGAAAAGGTATTTTCAGCCTTATCACTTTTAATAATCCTATGAGCGAAAAAAATTTTAAAAAAATTTCGATGGATTGTTGTTCGATGAATTATGTTTTGTCAAATGTGATAAAAAAATTTACAAAAAAATTCTGTTATTAAAACTGCAAAATAATATTGTTTGCTTTTTGCCGAACCATGAATCAACGACATGGACGTAGTACACAAAACGAAATTTTTTTTCGATAAAATGTCGTTTGATAACTTTTCAGTGAATTGTTTTTCGGTGAATTGTATTTCGATGGTTTAACGGGATACCTACTATTCGTCTGTGATGAAACTTTAGCACGATTTAGAAATTAAAGTTATGTTTTTCTTAGCTGTCATTTGGTTATTAATACTTAAAATAAACTAAAAATTACCAAAATGTAATTCAAATTTAATTCTAATGTAATGTTCTTTAATTATATTTGAGTGTGATTTTTTATGAATCACCTACACGGAGGCCAACGTGGGTCTATTGTATAATGCTCTTGTTAAATTTATCTCAATTGACGACAATTGACATGACGAGCTCTTTTTTGTGGAAAAATATAGAACTTGAGGTGTTCTTTTAATGGTCGCTATTTTACCGTAATTTTTTAACTATTACTATTTTTAAGATAATGCCATTTATTTAGACTGTTTTTAAGTTCAATCCAACTATCCGGCCTAAGATTCAAATCAACATACTAATAACACTTCCTATAGTATTTGATCACTTGTCTTATATCCGGGACCTACCACCCCGAAGGCAGTGATTCCATCAGCTGAACCATTTGTATTGTATTATTCTTTATTCATAAAATATATATTGATCTACCCTGAGTACAATAATATTGCCAAATCAGCATTTGTTACGATTATGTACTACACTACTACAGTATTTAATCAGCTGAAAAATTTTATATTACGTGTCTGCCTCTCTTAAAAATCATAAAACATAAAAAATCAGTTCTATTTACACAATTAATATTAATATCACTTTTTCTAATCACAAAATAATCTATTTACTAATTATTTAATTAATTAATTACTATCCGTTTAGAAAATACCTGAAAATGTTCCCATTTTGAATATTTCACTGAGAAAGTAAACAAAACTTGCAAGAAAGATTTCACTGCTATGAGAAGTTATTTTTTATAAATGTAGTACTTAGGCAAAATTTTTATTTATTTAGTTAAATTATGAAACACGTACCGACACATTTATCCATATTTATACAGCAAAATCTTAATTTTAGTATGGATCTTCATACAATTGATAAAGATTCTCAACATTTTATTTATTCATATAATTTAATATTTAAATTTTATTAACAAATTGGTCATATTTAATTTTTCATTACCATTTACCATCTTTCTAAGCATCTATCATACATCAGGCATCGCAACCTTTGACCCATGGGTCACCAAGTAAATAAAGTAAACACGACGAAATAGAGCGGCATTGTCCGAACGAACCTTATCATTATTCGACGTTAACAACGAAGTTAGATTTAAACAAGAGCAGATGCATGATCAGCAGATGCTATGGGCTCCTATTGGTTGGATTGGGTAGGATTAGGTAGGGTAATGAAATCTTAATTTTATTCTTCTCTATTATTTTTCTTATATTCCTTTTTTCCCCAATCCAAATAATTTTCGTGTAAACGATTAAAAACCCTTTAAATTACATAAAATTGATTCCAGTGCCATAACGGTAGGACGCAAAACTTTTTAATCATTTTTTCTACATTCCAACTACCTTTCGAGTAAATGATTTATATCAAAATTAGATGCACTGTACCACAGCCTCCCCTATAAGAATTTTGTCCGATTTGTTCCAAAAACAATAGAGATCTTACTCTAGGACTACAAGATAAACGGTCAAGACCGAATACAATGGACTCGTGTTCTAGGGCCAAGGCCCGACTCGGGTTGAAGTCGCCATTGATGATGATGAAGAAGATATAGTAGGTTATATAGTTGATATTATAACTTCTAAAAGTCAGATTAGATTCGAAAATTATGAATGGTATAAACTTTGAATCAGGTGAGTAGTATTTCCAAAACAATATTTCTTCCGTTCTCGGAACACTTTTTCATCATTTATAAATCTTATTTGTTTTCCTCCAGAAAGACAAAATTAATTAAAATTAGCAGTGGCATCAACGGTTCAGTGGTAATTACAGTGTTTCCTATTGTTGGCAGTGATTTATTCAATGAGACTCGGTATAAGTTTCTAGATGTTCTAGAATGTTCTTTTATTAATTTCAATTAATCATCAGGAAACGATAAAGTTGTTTTTTCTACCTTTAATGTGTTCCATTGATGATTAGTCTGCTAAAAAGTAGTCCGAACAATCGACCAAGTAGGTTAGAAGATATGAATTTTTTTAATATTGTCATTATAGCGGAAAATTTTAAAAAAAGTATAAAATGGATACAGAAAGTCAATGGCAACATTATGTTGCCATATACGGTCTCAAAGGGTTAAAATAGCCACAAAAAAAACAATAAAAAAATTTAAATCACAAATTTTTATTATTTTACAAAACAAAAAACATTCACTACATATACATTTTTATGAATATAAAACAAAAATTCAGAAATAAAATATAATTTTTTGAAGTTTAATTTATGTAAAAATAATACTGCTTTTCATAAAGAATTCAAAATAATTTAAAAAAATTACTGCAGCCACAAATTTAACGCAAAATTTAAAATACAATATATTTTATTGAAAAAAGCAACAAAAAAAAAACATTTTAAAAATAGACAGTAAAATTGACAAAATAGTTATTTTAGTAAAAAAAAGGCTACAACAAAAAAGACTGTGGCCACCAATCGGGCTCACAATTTACTTTAGTTCTCACACACATATGAAAAACTCAATAATAAAATTGCATCTGAAACATTTATTTAGATCACAATAATTGTTTATACATCAATACACTCACTATACTCATATTTATTCTTTATAATTTAAGAAAATTCTTATAATTAAGAATTTTTATTTAAATAGATAGATAGAAGTACTGACATCTAGGGTCAAATTCTGGTCGCAAATAACGGTTTCTAACATTTACGAACCGCACAAAATAACGCTTCTGCGCATAATGAATTTTGTAATTACGCGAATGTTTTATTTTTCTTTAGTGAATTTAAAGATAATAAAATAAGTTTTACGATAGTGCCTTTTATTATTATGATTGAAAGTTGAAGGTCAGCCTAAAATTTATCTCACAACTTCGAAAGCTTGTGATTACTTGACAGATGTAATATTAATATAACCGATAACGCAGTGTAATAATAAACCGCAACTGCCAAAATTCGGATAATTCATAATTCAGATTATTCAAAATTCTGACATTTCAAAAGTCATATATGTATATAGATTAAAATTCAGATAGTTTATAATTCAGATAAATTAAGATTTCGATATTTTAAAATTTTGAAATATGTATCAATAATTAATTTAATGAATTTCGTGATTATATTGCATAAATTATACAAAAAAAGTCTAGTTACTTATAGCTACAGTGACCATCCGTTCTGTATAATACAGTACAGTACTTTATTTAACGACTTTGTTCTGTATGATTTATTTTTCAATACAAAACATAGAAATGTTCTGTATTATAAAATGTTGTTTGGATTTGTACTGTACTGGCAATAAATACCTTGAAGCTTTTAAACATTTTAAAGAAAACAATATACCTTTTACGAACATTTTAAAAATTGTTGAATTCAGTTTGTCTCTACCAGGATCAAATGCTCCATTAGAAAGGGTTTTTTCTATTCTCAATAATAGGTATTTGGACAAGTGAGAAGACTTGAGACAATTAAATCAATTTTAATAACAAAATGTAATTATGATCTTAGTTGTTTGGAATTTAAAGAATATTTAAAAGCAAACGATAGTTTAGTGAAACAAATTCATTCCTCAGAGAAATATCAAAATTAGAATAGATTATTTTTAAGCTTTTTGTTATGTTGTCACGAAGTTTGTTTTTATTTTAACTATATTTCGTTTATATACTATATTTAAAAACGTATTTAATTAATTTTTATTTTACATTGTTCTGTATTTTGATTTCAAAAATATGGTCACCGTACTTATAGCCCTTCTGTTAAAGAAAATTGAAAAAGCAAGAAATTTTCAATATCTGAATTTAAAATCATCTGAATTTGGAGTTATCTGAGTTTTGAATTATCTTAATTTTGAAATCTCTGAATTTTAAATTATTTCGATTTGCGTCGGCTTGGAACCAATTAACAACGCAAAGCGAGGTCTTGGTGTAATGGTTTTAATGTTATTTGAGGAGTTGGTATGTATATTGGTTTTTGCATTGCATAATTTATCTAAAAACTGAATTAATTATAGTTAATTATTTTTGTTTAAAAAAAATTTTCGAAATTGGAAGGAATTTCTCATTGCGTAAAATCTGTAATTATTTATACATTGTAGACATTTTTTTATCCACAAAAATAAATATTTGAAATTTGTAATTATTGTTTTTTTTTCAAGAAAAAAATTTGTGCCCACCCAACAATTTTGGTCAGCGACCGCCTATGTTCCAAATAATAATAATTAATTATAAATACAAAGTGAATTATTGCCATTAATCACAAGTAGATTACTGCAAATTATTTACAAGTCAATTACTACAAGCCACATCATTTTTCAATTAGACAATTCAATTAGAAGAATCGCAAAAAATAGACGAATATCTCAGCATCCGTCCTCTATTCATAATTCTTCCGGAACCTCTGCACTCCCAATATCTTTGCGTCCAGTTCCAGTACGCAGCTTGCACCTATGATAGCTACGGCCCTACCTAATATGCAATCACCACGAACTAAGTATTGGTAAAATACAATTTAATCCGTCTTATTTATCATAAAACAAAGTATCTTTAGTTCTGCATACATTCCTACTGCTCACTAGATTGTGCCAGCATTTGGAGAAGAAGAGATTGAATTATCATAATAATTGGCATGAAATTAACAATTTAAAATTCAATGTAAATCTCTTCCATATTGTAGTAGGAAACTTATGTAGAATAAAGAATCTACAATATTATCAGTATATTGCCACACAAACAGCGTCCTAATTCGCATTGTGTAAAAACTTTAAAGCCCCCCTTTGTCTATTGTGGCAGTTTTTTTTTTTTTTTTTTTTTTTTGTAAGCTCATAGAAATGCGGTTGAGAAATCTGAAAAAACATTGGATTAAAACATATTGTAGAGAGACACGGCACGGCACATACATAAAATGTACTGTACGTGTACAATTGTACATATCCATAGGAGCAAAAAATGTATACTCATATATTATGTAGCACTCGTATGTAACTCGTAATATTGTAGATAACTGAACGAAGGCAAAATAATGGAAATTAAATATAAAGGCAAAACGATTCAATTTTGCCCATCATTTCAAGCCCATTGGGATGTGTTGTTAAATGGAAAAACAAATCAACCCTAAAGCAGTTTTTTTTTCTCTTCTGTACATATAGCCTATGGAAAAAATCAGCTATGTGGTGATATTATAGATACAATGTGTCTGTTTAGGCTTCTAAAACAATTTTGCAATTGAGATGGGGCGTTTTATTGTTCGTTTTTTTTTTTTTTCTTTGAAAAAATTCTTTTTATTTTGAGTTGGATTTTTTTTTAAAAGGCATACAATCAATTATTTATTCACCATATAAAAATGGTTTAATTCGCAAAAAGAAAAAATTTATAAAGAAAATAAAAAAGTTTTACCAGCAATTACTTAATACTGTAGGTATTTATGTTATGTTTTATATTATTTATGAGTGAAAGGCGTAAAATAAACTTTTTTGGTTTCATTTCGGAAAAATGTTTTTGGGAGTTAGAGTGAAATTGTTTTCTCTACGTTTCATAGAAAGAAAATTTTTCGTGTCCAAGATCGCTCGTTAACACGATAACTCAAGAACGCGTTGAGCTCGAGACTTCATATTCTCAGAGTATACTATAGGTTCCTTATTTACTTGAGGATGCTGGAATTACAAATGAACAAAATTCCCATCCCTACAACCCTCTACAACAAATTTTTTGCTTATTTTTTGTTTTGCGTAATTGGGGGCCATGTTTTTTGTCCTACTCTTCTTTTTGTTGTTGTTGAATTTTTCCCCTCCTTTCCTCCACTCTACTTATTTCCTCAACTCCCCTCATTTCCTTCACTCCCCTTTTTTCCTCCACTCCCCCCCTTGATTTGATTGATTGATTTTTATACCAGTGTGATTTTGTATAAATCACTTACACTGCGGCCTTATTCCTCTCCTTATATCCACTCCCACCATATACCCTTCTACCTTTTCTCCCCTTCATTAGTCCTCTTGCATCAGTAATTCTTTTATATATTTACGTGAGTATATTTGCATGTGTGAGAGAATTTGTTTGTCATTCCTTGTTTTGCTTCGTTGTATTGGTGTTGATGCACCGATAAACAGTCTTGGTTTTTGATGCAAAATTCTCTACAAATGACAACAGCTGTGTAGAAATATATTCTTTACCTCCCGTACGTCTTGCCTATAAAACCTATTTTGGGTGCCTAATGAAAACACTGTGTGGCATGGCCTATAGATTAGATGTAAACACATACGTTACCTATCGTAAACTTGTTTCTTGTTAACTATGAAGTTTTTTTTTAACTTCCATAAGAATTTATTGTAATCTTTCGTAATCAAACATAATAATCTAAAATAATGGAACGATGAACTTTTGATACTTTTGTATTTTTGAACTCATTTGTTACATATTCACCTTTTACCTATGACTTACTAAATGTTATATTTATACCAGTTATATTTTAATTACAAAATGTCTGTAATCGAACAGTATTTATAATTAAAAATAAATTTTTTTGTTACGTTATAAAACGTATTGCGACTGTCAAGCGGAAAAATAATTTTCCTTTGATGAACCACCGCAAAAGAAAATATAGCGCCTTTATGGTGGCTTTGAAATTTTTTTTTTTTTTTTAAATGTCATTCAAAGAGAGTGTGAATGAGATAGTTAATCAGATTCAGAACTATAAAGAGAAATTATTTTTTTCTGAATTATGTACACACACAACCCAACAAACAGATGGTTCGTAATTGAGTGGTAAGGTGTAATAAAAATAAATTCCAAGCAAATTTACTGTGAAGTATAAAATGAAATAAAAATCCTTATTAAATGGATTTTATGGCTCATGAATTTGTACTAATATGATGATCCAGAACAATATGTTAGGTTATATGTGTATAAATAAAGTAATGGTGTCTACAAGGTATTTTGTTCAAATTTAATAGATAGTGGGGTAGGATAACTTAAAAATTATAGAAAAACTGATATATTAGCATTTCAACTATCTAAAATAATCCCATGAAGCTTATCAAAAGCTCAAACATCTGACCTGATCCTCACTGCAGATTGTTAGGTTGACTTAATTGAGTAAGTATGGTGTGGTGACTAGTAAATTTAAATAGTAGGTACTTGTTAGTTCAAATTTTTATAAATGTATTTTTAGTTTATTTAATTTCGATTTAGTTATCTTTGATTAGTTTTAATTTTATATAAATGATAAGATTTTGATATTATATTCTATTCTAATTTTAGCAGTCAATGTGTTTGGACTGTCTATTTACCATTTGCAATTTGTTCAATTAAAATTGATATTGTCAAAATGAAAATTTTTATTAAGATAAATGTTTGAAGTTTCTTTTTCAAAGCTTGATTTTAATTTCTATTATTTGTGACAAAATTAAGCAAGTAATAATTTTGATAAAGAAATGGATTCCTTTTCACAAATAATAATTTTGATGAAGACAAGGTTTCTTCTCATATTGCATTTCGAAGTGAAGATTTCTTCTACATATTGGATTCCTTCTTTTAAATAAACAATACAATGAAGACAAGGATTCTTCACCATAGACGCTTTAGTGTAAGTATTTGGCATTCTTCATCTAAATTCATAAATACGTCTTTGAATTTAATAGACCCCAGATATTCGATTTCTCATTATATCAATAACTTAGGCTCCGTCCAGCCAGTTGTATTGGTTGAAAAATTCGAAAAAGCCTCACTTGAAATACAGAAATTTGCTTTTCTAACTGTAAAGTGAAATATTAGACAAAATTTGTTGCTAGGTTTTTAACCTGATATTTTTATACCCATATGATTTTAATTAAAGGGTATAATAACTTTGGTATGGAGTTTGTGATCAAAATTCCGGCTAAAAGGCTGAAGCTAGAAAGCTCAAATTTTGAAAGTTTATTATGTAAATCTTATTGTTTTTGGAGCAAATCGGACAAAACATAAGGGTGGCCTTGGTACAATGTGCACCTAATTTTTTATAATTTGCTCGAAAGTTAGTCGGAATGTAGAAAAAATTAATATGACAATAATTATAGAGAATACAAAAATAAAGATTTCATTCATAGGCCAAATAGTTCCACGATCTACCGTTATGGCGTTACAATCAAATTTAAGTCATTTCTAAGGTTTTTAATTATTTACTCATACATAGATTCACTATCTACCGTTATGGCGCTGCAAACAATTTTATTTTATTTCTTGTGTTTTTAATCATTTGTACTCAAAATATAATTGTTGTACAGGCAAAATAGATACGAACAAAAGTCGTAGATAATAAACAAATCCTCATACGGGTATATTATAATCGGCGTAGCCAATTATTTCCTCTTTACTGGTTTTATTGAACTTTTTGGTTGATGGCAAATAAACCTGAAAAGAAATTCACTATTTATTCTTTCTTCAAATAAACATATTCTTTCCCACAGCTCACATACGGATAGAATTATTTTTATTTTAAAATTTAAATTATCTCTGTCAAAAAAAAAGTTTAAAAATTTGGCATGACTCTTAATCACAATGTGATGATACAAAATGACTTAAGTAATCCAGGAAAATATACATAGAAAAAGATCAATAAGTGTACGCATAACATAATCAGCTGTTATACATCTACTAATTAGTGACATCAATCATTGTTGTATATTGTCAATGTCAAGAAAAATTGAAACATATGTATGTACATATGACAACAACAAATAAGGTGTGTGTCTGTGTAGCCAAAAATACTCACAAACATATATTAATATACTATGTATACTATGTACATTGTACATATTTAAAAAAAAGAAATAATTTAAAAATATCTATTGTTCTTTGCAATATGTATGAAATACAAATTCATTGGAATGGCAGAAGATAAAAATAATTAACTTACACATAAAATGTTGTGGGAATTTACCTGTACCTAAATATTTATATTTTTTTTAATTTCAATTTCCAAATTTGTATCAAAGTTCAGATAGTCAGATCTAGTTAGAAATGGCGACTAAAAAGATAAATGTTATTTATGAATAATTAATGATCTGTCTGATTTCTGCCACTGATGATTATGATATCATAATAATATTGAGTTACATAATAATATTAAATTTCTATGTAGGTATGTAATATTACTGTCACATTCATTTTGAATTTATCGAAGGCACCAGACCGTAATATAGGAGTTGAAATTGTTTGTTATAATTTTGGAATTTCCCTTCTGCCCTGTTGTTAAAGTATTCCGAACCTGCAACGAAATTCAACATTTATTTACCGACTAGAACTAGTACCAGTGGCGTTTTTACTATTTTGTTTAAAGTTTATAAAACTTTTTTCCATGTTAATTAATAATAATTAGATTACCTATAAAATACAGGGTAGGCCTTGTAGATTCCAAAAAAATACGAAGAATCGATTATTTCGAACTTAGTCAGTGATTATAACAAAAAAAAATTATTATTAAAAGCACGGAAAATTGTGGCTAACGATAATTGTATTTTGGAATATATGTGTAACACTTGTGTCTTTTTTCGGACCAAAAACAGTATATTTCAAAAAAAAAATTAAGTAAATCGATTTGGAAAAACAGTATTTTTCGCAGTATACTTTTTATTGTGAAATAAAAATTAACAAAAAAAGGCTGCTAAGTAAAGCTACAGGGCTTCCACACAAAACTACTTTCTTCATTTTTCC
>JANSTT010018610.1:0-13435 GCA_026745375.1 Platyura marginata
TTTTTTTTTTTTTTTGTCGAAATTCCTTTTAATTACTACGCGCACTGTGTAATTACTAATTAAGTACTAGGAGAGTATTTTTTTTTTTTCAAACTACCTGTTTTTTTTGTAGTAAATCACTAATTTGTTTTTGGATCACGTAGCAATTTGTATTTTTGATTTTCTTATTCACAAAAGAATTGTTTCGGTCTTTTAAAATATTTCACATCCACTTCCTGTTCGATCTATCGCGCGCAAAATAAAATTTTTTTTAAAATTCAAAAATTCAAATTATTCGCGCAAAATTCACCCCACAAACGAGATGTAAATGACAAAAAAAAATCACACACACACAAACACACAAACCAGAGACTGAGACTTGCTGCTGACTATGCAAAATATAAATTTCAACTGAAGCTGATGGAAGATATTGATATTGTTTTTATATGAGGAGCCGGTCAGAATAAATAAATTTTACCATTTATTAATGGGACAATCAGTGGCGGTGTTTTGGTATTATTTCCGGTGGGGGGTTTATTAAAAAAAAAAAAATTATTTCTATTATTGGTTGATTGATCTGCACAAGTACAGTGCATGAATTTTATTTAAAATTTTATAGGTGCCCGCTCCCTGCTCCCCGCTCCCCGCTCCCCGCTCCCATAATAAAAATCAAAATTAAATAAATTCGAAAATTTTTGGGACATTCAAAATGCCCGTCCACACCATGAAAACGATAACGAAACAAAATTGTTTAACATCCAGGATAAATGGGAAGAACGAGCTCAGCGCTAGCATTTTTAATTTTTTGTTTTTTTTTTTTGTATTTTTAAAATTGCCTCTCTCCTCTTGCCCTTCTCTCATAATATTTGCAACAACAAAAATAGTGAACGCAAAAAGTTTTTCTTTGTCTGTGTTGCATAATAAGGGAGAGAGGGGGGGGCGGTCACCCTTGTTGGGCACCTGTTTTTTTGAACGATTTGGCGTTCAAGGACTAATTAAGGTAAGCTGCGCCCAGCCATCTGATTGTCCTTGCAGCTGGAGTAAAATTATCATTTTCACACATTTCTTATATGAGTTGGGGGGGGGGGTTTGGTGCGGGAAAAATCCATTTTGAAGGGTTAACTTCCCAAAATACCCCCTCCCCTTCCCCTCACCACCATCTAAGTTACCTTTAAATTCTAATAAATGTACAAATGGGCGCTCCTCCTATTGATGTGCTAATGACTTTTTTTTTGAATTTATCTGTATCGGTTTTTTTTTTTTTTTATAGACAAAAGGGGAATAAGGAGCAGGAATTAAGGATTTCACATCGGTAATAAAGAGTTCAGTGGAATTGTTTTTATGATGCGTGGGAGGGAAAGCAACTTATGTGTGTGTGTGTGTGTGTGTGTGAGTCACCACTACGTTTTGTGGTAGCTAAGAACTAATTTCAGATATTTGGTAATTTCTTAATTCTCGTTTCTTTATGTGGTCCAAGAAAAACAAAATTTACTTGTAAAATTGTAATTTTTATGGTAATTTGTGGATAATTTTTTTGTTTTATTTGTTGTTGTATGCAATGTAGGTACATACATACTTGCTCTCTTGCTCTTGCTGACCATGATAATATTTTATGCGAGTAATTACTAATTATCTATGGCGGTAAGTGGTTTTACGAGTAATTTTTGTTTTTGGAGAATTTTTATTAATTCACTTAATGGCATCATATTATTACCCAGACATTTTATCGTATTTGTAGAGAGAGAGAGAGAGAGAGAGAGAGAAAGAGAGAAAGAGAGAAAGAGAGAAAGAGATAGAGGTACAATGCTGCGGCACCGTATTTCAAAAAATATTAAAGTGGCGTTTGAAAAATATAGACGTGCGTAAGTGAATATATTAAAAAAATTTTCCCTTTTTTTTTTTTTTTTTTTTGTTGTATTCATAAAAAAAAAAAAAAAAAAAAAAAAAAAAAAAAACCGGTAGTAACCCATAGGCAATTTGGTAATTTTTCTATTTTCAGTAATTATTATTCAACGGTTTAATGTGCAAGCCCGCAAGGTCTTGGTCATTTCATACTTAACTAAGTACATAAAATTGTACGTAGTAGGTACTTACTAAATATATGTCGATCATATGGCGTCATTAAATTGATTGCTCATTACTTACTAGAATTTTCCAAAAAAAAAAAAAAAAAATTGGGGTTTTTTTTTTGTAGTTGAATTTTTTCGGATCCGCCCTTTTTCCACTCTTTGTTTTTTTTTTTTTTTTTTTTTTTTGAGTTGATATACAGGAGAATATATCATCCGTACTCCACAGATAAGTACAAAACCAAAAATGCAAAATGTTTCGAGACTATATAGAAAGGTAAAAACAACAATCGTCATCATCGGTCGGGCTAAGAAATCACAAGGGAAGGTCGTTTTTATGTTGTTATGTGCGATTCGTACACAAATTAATATTGTTGACATTGACTTTAGATGTACATTACATAGGCCTCTGTAAATTCATATATACCTAAATATGTACATAAGTATTTTATTTAAAATCCGGAAAAAAAAACTATAATAAGTTGAAAGGGTAAACTCAATGAAAATTGATTGATTGGCAGCGCTTTAACGGTTCGGTGTACAAACATTTTCGGTTTATTAGAAAAATTTCCAAAATAATTTAAAATGTGACACAATTTTGACACTTTCTTAATACTGAAAATATGGTTTTAAAAATTTGTATTTTTATATTATTTCAGATTTCGAGCATTTTTTGCCAAGTAAAATTTTTTGGAACATGAAAGGGTTAACAAAAAAATAATTTAAATTCAACTAAATTTATTCAGGGAGTTATTCTTTATGTTTTTAATGTATTATTATATTTTTAAAGGTTAACACTTTAATGGGACTATTTTGACCTTAAAGGGTTAACATTTTTTAAAAACGAAAAATTTACGATAGTATTGATAATTAAATTCTGAGAACGATGATTAGCTTTTTGAAAATTTTTGATTTTCATGTTCAAAATATATGGACCTTAAAGGGTTAACTTTTTCCAAAAATTTTATCTGGCAAAAAATGCTGCAAATCTAAAATAATATAAAAATAACAAAGTTTCAAAATCATATATTCAATATTAGGAAAATTCAGAATTGTGTCACTTTTTAAAAAACCGCGAAAAAACGGTCAAGTTCTTATTCTTATCACCTCCGGTTAAGTGTGTCACTCCGGGTACCTTATCAGGGCTATTTCTATAAAATTATTTTAATGCGTTCCACCCAACATCAGCAAAATAAACGTCTCAACTTCGAAAACGACGCAAATCGAGGTCTTAGTGTATAATAACGTCACTGGAAATGAGCGCCATTCAATTTAATTAGTTGTACAAATAAAACGGAACCATCTGACGATTCAATTCCTACAAATTCATTGTCCATATACATATACCCTAAGAATATCTAATAAAAAGAAGTACAGGCGACCCTCGACTTTTGCACATTCGCTATTTCGTGCTGTTTTTTTTTTTTTTTCAAAGATTTTTGTCGATAATATTCAGAAATTGTTCGCTGCCCACGTACGGTAGCTTACGCTCACTCTACAAAAGACGCGGCGACAGGTTTATGCTGTATCTTATCTTATCGAAGGAAGAATCAGTTGCCCTATATGGACATAAACCAATCTACTTTCGAACATTCGCACACGTTTTCGGGAAGCAATTATGTGCGATAGTCGAGGGCCGCCTGTAGAAAAAGAAGAAAAAGAAGAAGAAAAAAGATTATTAGCATCTTGTGAAATATCAATATCGCACTTATCGCAATGCAAATATTAAAATTACGTTTGTGTTAATTTTTATATAATCCACTTATGTACATATTTATGTACAATAAATGATCAATGTGTAGTTAGAATTTTTACCTTGGATTTCTTTATTTATATGTAATAAATTACATACTTCTATTATATTAGGGTGAGGCATTATTGTATGAGAAAAATTCAAACTGATTTGCAAAGGATTGTGTGCACCATTACGGAAATGTTACCTTTGTGATGAGGTCTATTGGTTTAAAATCCTTTCTAGTTTAGTTGAAAGCACCAAAAGAAAACTTGAACGTGTTTGCCGGGCCCGAGCAAATTTAGTTCATTACATATACCCGTATGATGTTAATCGAAGGGTATTATAACTTTGGTACGGAGTTTGTCCGCCCGTCCTTCCGTCTGTCCATGATCAAAATTCCGGCCAAACGGCTGAAGCTAGAAAGCTGAAATTTTGACAGTTTATTATGCAGTCCTAGAGTAAGATCTCTCTATTGTTTTTGGAGCAAATTGGACAAAAAATAGGGAAGGCTGTGGTACAGTGTTCACGTAATTTTGATAGACACCATTCATTTACTCGAACGGTAGCCGAAATGTAGAAAAAATGAATATCACAAGAATTATAGAGAATACAAAAATGAAGATTTCTTTAATACACCAAAAAGTTGTATGACCTAGCGTTATGGCGCTGCAATCAATTTTATTGAATTTCTAGGGTTTTTAATCATTTACTCGAAAAGTATAGCATTTTTTTTTAAAAAACCTAATTTTACTGGACTATTTTGAATGAAAAATTATAGATAGACATTTTTTTTTTTATCAATTGCTCTATATTTTCTGTCTGTATACATTTTTTCTGTACGAATTCACTGTGAGTCGCCAAAATTCATACAAAAAAAATGTAGACTAAAAGGTTCTGTTTTAGCTAATGAAAAAAAAAAAAAAAAAACTGTGACATTCATATCCGGTCTCCCCTACATACATATATAGAGAAAAAATAAAAATAAATTTATTTATTTAAAAAGTATAAAATTTTATTTAATTTTTTCATCAACACAAATACAAAATAATCGATATACCGAAATACCGAAATACAGACAATATGAAATTAATAAAAAGAAGAAGGAAAAAATACTAATTTCTAATATAGAATAATTTTTATAGTAGATGATAATACAACTCCACATATGTAAGTTAATACTTAATAATTTTTATTTAAATAAATATTGTTGCTATCCACCAGACTAATCGAAAAAGTAACAGAAAAACGCCACCCTTAACAAACTGATGCAGCCAATACAATCTAAAATATGGAAAGGAAAAACAAAATTAATTAATTAATTAATTAAATTTGAAAACAATTACTTATTCCATCGAACTAACGCTTCCGGTATCGTATCCAATGGATCATTTAATAAATACTGACGAATTCCCCGGAAATAATGTTGCAAAAATAGATCCCAATCCAATTGTTCCATATCGAAGAAATACAATTCCTTATCGTTTTTCGATAAATTATGCCACAGTCCAATTATATTGTCCATTCGATAGTCCCATTGGCGCATCGAAAAATATTCGATGACATTCATAAAACGATGGATTTTCTTGTAGGTATTCAGTAATCTAAAATTTTTGAATTTCGATTATGTGTACATCTTTGATTTGTTGACCTGACGCCACCACCACCACTACCATCATCATCCTCCCTGATACCGATACCGATGTGCAATGTGCAAATCAAAATTTTTTTAGATTTTCGATTGGCAATAAGTTTAAAGCGCTAAATATTAACCGGTCAATTGTGCCGCCAGCGTTCTCTTTGTTTCAATGTGTAGGAAGTGTGATTATGAACCGTACATCATGTAATAGAGTAGTCGTACAGTTGATTTTCGAGATAAATTCCCTGCGGCACTCCTATTTTTTTTTTTTTTTCGTTTTTTTTTCGGTTTTGTCTAAACGACTTTTTATCTGCTTCTATGTAATATGAAGGGAGAAGCATTATTTTACTCCTAGACAGGTATCGAACCTAGAGCCTGCAGTTACAAAGGCATTACTTCTACCATTGGGTCATTTGGTCGGTTACCGGTGCCCGTTTATCGTATTAAATGAAGGAATTTCGTGGAACTGACTGAGAGTGAAGAGTGCCATAGAATCAAATTACACATTTAAGATAGGTCAACTTGACCCCCCACCCTGTATAATATACATTTGTTATAAAAGGCACATTATAATTTAGATAAAATATAATTTTTATTCTTTATGACTGCTCTCAACTACACCCTATTTGCTATCACGTAAACGAAATATAAGAAATTGAATTTTTTTTTTTTTAATTTTAATTTTGGACACGTTAACCAAAATAAAATCGAACTTTTTTGGAAAAAAAACGGTTCAAACACTTTTATTTTCATAGGAATTAGATGCGAAGTCCATTAGACTTACTTTTGCGTTTGCGTTGCAAAAAAAAAGTATTACCCTTTTAACCCATTTGTACACAAAGGGTATAAAACGACCCAACAATACATTCCTTTATATCTTTATTGAAATAGTGTATTTCGAAAAAGATGTAAAGGCATCTATCACTGGGTCATTTTTGACCCTTTGGGTATAAATGGGTTAATACGGTTAATACTAAATATATATGGTTTTGAAACTTTGTATTTTTATATTATTTTGAATTTCAAGCATTTTTTGCTAAATAAATTTTTTTGGAAAAAGTTAACCCTTTAATGTCTATATATTTTGAACATAAAAGGGTTAACCAAAAAAAATTTAAATTCAACTTAATTTGCTCAGGGAGACATTCGTTATATTTTTAGTGCATTAATAAATTTTTAAAAGTTAACCCTTTAAAGGCACCATTTCGACCTCAAAGGGTTAACATTTTCTAAAAATGAACAATTTGCGAAATTATTTACAATTAAATTTTGAGAACGATGATTAGCTTTTTGAAAATTTTTGATTTACCCTTTCATGTTCAAAATGTATGGACCTTGAAGGGGTTAACTTTTTCCAAAAATTTGATTTGGCAAAAAACGCTTGAAATTCAAAATAATATAAAAATACAAAGTTTCAAAATCATATCTTCAATATTAGAAAAGTGTCAAAATTGTGTCAATTTTTTTAAAAAAAATGGTCAAGATGTTCCCAAAGAGACACGCCCCCAAAATGACAGTTCCTATATATGTGGCACCCCTAATGACATTCTAAACATTTTTTACTCTGCTCAATATTTGAGTTTTCATGTGCCACTCAAATCATTTACTGAAGTAATTAATTACAAACATTAGGAACTAATTAAAAGATAATTACCGATGGAGATATATGCATGCATATACGCTCACGCACACGAACACGAACACGCGCATAGTCAATTTCATATGAAAAACCATTTATTATAATCTCAATGGGCTTTTATCATGAATTATGTTTAATTTTGACTTCTAAATTTTAATTGATTTTTGGTTTGTTGTTGTTTTTTTTTTTTTTTGACTTTCCCGCAGTTAAATTCAATTAATGAGAATTTACCGTAAGTTTGGTATAGGAAAGATCGTTGACCTTTAACTTAATATAGTATATTGATTATTATTTATTAAAATTTACCGTGGTTTTTTCCCTATAATTAATGCAAACGCATCGATAACAATGGCGGGCAGATAATGTAGAAAAAATATCGACATCAGGTGCATCAATTTATTGGGATTATTGGCATAGCACAAATACCATATTGACTTCATTGTTGGATACATCAAACCATATTTCGTTGTTTTTGTTGTAAAATCGCCCCAAGTCAATTGATTATCCTTGGCCGTGCAGAAATTGTAGACCGGTATTTCGGGATCAACAGAGATTTTTCTGGAAGAAGAAAAAAAAAATAAAAAAAAAATAACCAAATTACCAACAACAAAAAAAAGAAAGAAAATTAATAAACGCAACAAATGTTAAATTTCAAGGACACAATTAAGGACACTTACGTATTGTATCGCCTTGATACATCCCAGGCTGTTGCGATAATTCCATTCACGCACATATCAACCGGTACCATATTGGCATTTGCTTGCGGATTGCATCGAAGCGTTCGAATGACACCAGTGCCGGCGCCGGCAATTGCACCAGTCGGTCCATAAAAATTATCTATCCAACCGGATACCGGATCTCTGTACGTTGATATGACTACAATTAGAAAATATTATTTTTATTTTTATTTTTTTTTTTTTTTTTGGGAGGGGGAGGGAAACATTCATGAAAACTGCAAGATAATTTGTAATGTTAATGGAGCAAGTTTCGGATTTTAGACAGGCGATAATTCAGCAACGCGTTCAGCTAGAATTTTGGAAAATTTTAATTTGGACCCCTCCCCTCTTATATGTTTTTTTTTTTATTTTTTTTTTTATTTTGTTATGCTGCACACGTTTTTCAATTGTTTCCCCCCTTGCATTATTACGAAATATTACAAAAAAATTTTACTTACCAATACCAGGCCGAAACATACCAACTGGCATTCCTCGTCCATGCTGATTAATAACATCTTCGGCTATTGCCTTTGTAAATGTGTACGTGTTCGGCCATTTATCCAATAATATTGGCGTAATACTTTCCAATAGCTTGTCCGATGCACATTCGGTCAGCACCAACATTTTGCCGGAATCAATTGGTGGCGCATAGAATTTTTCGTCGACAAACCGTTCCGGACATTGCGTATAGGCGGTCGACACATGAATGACACTTTTCAGATGGACCATTTCGCTGCATATTTGCATGACATCTTTGCACGCCTGTACATTAATTTGCATGGCGATTTTGAGCTTTTCGTCAAAGCGAACGGTGGCGGCCATATGAAAAACTATATTTACCTATATGCATAAGAGTGTTGTCGATGGGAAAAATGGTTGAGGGGGTGGGTGAGCGGTGGGAGGAAGTTTTTGTTTTGATTGTTTTTTTCATTTCAAAAAATTATTATTTTATAAATTATTTACGATTTACATTTTTTACTAGGATTTGTTTATCTCTAGATGTAATACCTAATCCAGGTAGCATACAATCACCAGAAATACCTTGAACTTTGTGCCGGAATTTTGTAACTTTTCGTTTCATTGTGTCGAATATCTGTCGAATAAAAATTATTATTTGACAAATTACTATATACATACCTAAACATAAACCTAACCTAACACCAATCTCTATCTCATATATATCAGGCACGAAGCGTCTGTGTACATTTTACATATAAAATTAGCATCAAATTTTTAGCCGACAATTTTAGCTAGAATTTCAGTGAAAGTTTTCATCTATCAAATTGAAGTCGTACTAAATCTAACATTGGACAATGGTTTGAAACTTCAACAGCGACCATTTTTTCAACATTTAGCAATACAGTAAAACCTTGCATTACGAACAATTTTCTCTGTATATTTTCGTAAATTTTTTGTTTTTAGAAAATGTTAACCCTTTAAGGTCTAAATGGTGTCATTAAAGGGTTAACTTTTAAAAATATATTAATACACCAAAAAACATAAAGAATATCTTCCTGAAAAAATTAAGTTGAATTTCATAGAACAGATTTCTTTCATAGACCAAAAAGTTGTACGACCTAGCGTTATGGCGCTGCAATCAATTTTATTGAATTTCTAGCGGTTTTTAATCATTTACTTGAAAAGTATTTAGGTTACGGAAAAAATGAATATAACGAAAATGATAGAGAATAAAAAATTGAAGATTTCATACATATACTAAAAAGTTCCACGAAATACCGTTGTGGCGCTGCAATCAATTTTATGTCAAGTACTCATACGGGTATATTATAATCGGCGTAGCCAATTGTTTCTTCTTTACTGGTTTTTTTTTTCTTCTAAAAAGTGGGATCAATAATTTTCACGAACCGCCACTGCCGTGTATACGTATTTTATTCACAGAATATATACAGAATTCATTTCCATACAGGAATGGCCATTGGAACAGTGATTTTATTCAATTAATTTTGAAAATGTTAATCATCCGGGCCATAGACATTTTTTTTTTTTTTTTTTAATTTTAATTTGTTTTTTTTTTGAGTGGTGACAAACTTTTGGGACGATAATTCTTCGTTTATTGTTGTTAAGCAGAATTGGCTGATTATGATCGACAAAAACAACAAATAATTTTTCCAATTGCGCTATTTGAACATGATTTGCATTTAATAGCAATAATAATAATAATAAAATTGTGCGCGATAAGTGTTAGGAAAATATTTGTTTTTGTGATTTAAAACAAACCAAACGGAAAAACTCATATTTGACATATTTGACATTGGTGTTTTGTAATGAGCTAATCTCTAACAAACAAATTAATAAATGTATGGAGAGGTATAAATAGGTGTGTTATACATACTAACATACATGATGCATCCATAAATAAATAAATAATAAATACAAAAACTCCATTGTCTTACCGCGTCATCGAATAATTCCTCAACTCTTGTATGAACATCTTTGCCTTTCTTATTTCGTATTAGCAAATAAATATTCTCAATGCTCGGACATGATGTAAGCAATTTGTTAACAAGCACTGGAAAAATGTATAGCAATTTTCATTATTAAAATTAATTAAAATGACTGCCTCTCACTTTTTCCCAAAAATCCGGTTCCGCCGGTCACAAAAATATTTGTTCCCGCATAAAAATTCTGTATAACCGTTAGTTTCTTTTCGCCCGTTTGCACCGTATTTGTGGTATCCATATTTGTATAGAGAATTTCCTCCTGAAATAAAAAATATCATTATTTAGTCTATTGGGGGGAAGTTTTTTGGAATTTTACTGGGGAGGGAAAAGGGCGATTGATAATATTTCTTGTTAGATTTTCGATATGATCCTACGGGATTATTGTTCAGACGAATTTTTGGCCATTTTCAGACGTTCTCCAGTTAATATTTATGGAATTCGGGAAATTGTCCCTTAGATTTTTCCAATTTTTCCTTACCCTATCGCTTAGATTGTCGTTGAAAATTCTTAAAAAAAATTCATATCTCCTAAACTATGGGACCATTGTTTGTAGTACTTTTTCTTGCCAGTTAACTGTTTCGAATATCTATCAGAAAAAAAATTATTTGGCATTCGTTAGGGTGGAACGTTTCGATGGAAAATAGATTTTCAAACATCGTGTCAGTTAAATATTTTTTTTAAAAATCGGAAATTTAGAATTTAGGCTCGAAATTACCCACAAATTAAAGCTGAGGCTTGTACGAATCCAATCATGGTCAATCATGGAAATCGGGGTCTTACTCGTTGTTTCGTATTTATTTTGAATTTTTCAAATAGAATTTTTATTTTTCATTCAAATTTTAAGTCATTTTCAGACATTCTATACAAAATGTATTGGACATATGGTAAATTCCAGACAAATCACTGACAATGTTCACAAATTTATCGAATTCGGGGAAAAAAAATTCTTTGTTCACATATTTTCCTAATCATCCCTTACATATCCCTTTAGATTTTCGATGAAAATTCCGTAAAAAATTCATATCTCCTAAACTATGGGATCATTGTTTGGAGAACTTTTTTTCGCCAATTAGCTGCTTTGAATATCGATCAGAAAAAAAAATATGTAAACGACCCGCCATTTGCTAGGGTGGAACGTTTCGATAGAAAATAACTTTAAAAACATCATGTTAGATAAAGATTTTTTTGTTTTTTTTTTTTAAAAATCGGAGAATTAGATTTTAAGCTCGAGAGATTACCCACAAATTAAAGCTGAGGCTTGTACGAATCCAATGATGTGTAGCTGTCTATCTTGGTCGTTTACTAACCGTTATGAATGTTTCAAACTAAATTTTTGATTTTTCAAATAACAACATTCCAAGTTAATGGGGAAAATATAGAAAAATCATTTACGAATGATAACAAAATTGTTTAAATTTCAATTTTTTAACTTTTATTTATATGTGAAATAATTGAAATTAAATTCACACCACACAGTTTCGCTACATTGCAAACAATTGGCAAAATCAATTGACAACAAAAAAAAAAAAAAATTCAAAAAACTCCATTTTTACCCAAGCAAATTAAATAAATAAAAGTGAAAGTGTTTTTTTCTCAATTAAGCAGATATACGCGCGCATAGTCGATTACTTAATCATTACATTGTGTTTCGGACATTAAATGCGCATATTAATCAATAAACGGCGCATTGCATTACAGCGCCAATATTGATTTAAAAAGTTAAATAATTATTAACTAAGTATATTGTCAGACGATCGCTCATCGTTAGCATGCACACGCACACACATTTATTGTGTATGTATTGTGTATGTATGTATGTATGTATGTATGTATTGTATTGTATTGTATTGTATATATCGTTAAGTGGTAAATTTTGGAAAAATTTAAGGTCAAACTTGTACTTGCCCTTCAATTATAATTATTTATCAATAACAAAACAATGACATTCTTATCGATTGTTCAGTTTTGAATTTCCCGCCATTTACAAAGAAATCAAATAATTTTTTTTTTTTTGGTGCATCGCACGCATTATCGGCTTAGTTAGATGAAGAAAGAGCGGGCAGGGTGGGGGGACAAAGGTGAATTTAATTAACATAATTTATGTTTATGGTCAATTTTATTATCTAAAAAACCGTTTTGATGTGATTAGCTTGACCAGAATTAAATGGTGCATCACACAAAAAATAAAGTTTTTTCCCAAAAAAAAAAAAAAAACAAACAAAATAAAAAAAAACAAAAAATCAAGTTTGATGACCTATATGGGGAGCATTAAAAACAAAAATGATGACAAACCACATTCTTTCGAGTACACCTGCATACTGTACAAATTAATGAAATGCAATTTATTGGACTTGATGGCTTGATGCACACACATACATATGTACTATATGTATGTATGTCATAATTGCATATGTCCTTTTTGCTTGTACTTAATTTTTTTTTTTTTTTTTTTGTATGCATCCTTAAGAAGACTTTCTTCATATCATTTATGTAAATCTCTTGATAAAACCTTGATTGCATTTATTTTGTATGTGTGGCAGCAATCTGAATTTAAACAATTGACCTTAATTCGTTTTTAGTTTATGTGCGTGCGTGTGTGTGTGTGTTTGGGTATGTTGTGTCCGTTTCGTGTATGATATAACTCTGAACACCGGTTCCTTTGGACGTCTGGATATTGCACACAGTGATTGGTGTTGATAAATCGAATTCATTTCATTTGGAAGAAGATATTTTATAAGTTTGTACTCCATGCAGCGCACTTTACCTGTAATTTGGTTGGGACGTTTGGCTGCCCGAAAGCAAAATTCAACATATACTAAAGTTTAGTCAATTATATTTGGTCTTCTCGGCAAATATTGTAGAAAATTGGTTTTTGGTCCTTTTTGATGAGGAAAAAAAAATTATCCCCCCTCCCAATCAGATCTGCACGTGCTTCTTATTTTTAAATACAAAAGGAACTTCAACCCCTTCCACCCCAAAATTGGTTTTAATCCTTTTTGATAAGGAAAAATAAATTATCCCCCCTCCCAATCAGATCTGCACGTGCTTCTTATTTTTAAATACAAAAGGAACTTCAACCCCTTCCACCCCAAAATTGGTTTTAATCCTTTTTGATAAGGAAAAATAAATTATCCCCCCTCCCAATCAGATCTGCACGTGCTTCTTATTTTTAAATACAAAAGGAACTTCAACCCCTTCCACC
>JANSTT010018611.1:0-13429 GCA_026745375.1 Platyura marginata
TCCCCCCGGACCGTTACGTAATTTGTGAACAGCCCCTTATTTGTTATCTATGATTTTGAACTTTTTGTACAATGGCTATATATTCAGTAAATTGAATAGAAATGATTAAAAATCCTAGAAATGACATAAAATTGATTGCAGAGCCATAACGGTAGACGGTGTAACTTTCATTTATTAATAAAATCTTAATATTTGTATTCTCTTTTATTTTTTATTCTCTCTGCATTGGCTGATATTGCTTAAAAATGAATACTGTGTAACTGCGCTATTTAAAATGTTTTCAAAGGAACGAGCTCTTTCAGATATAAAGCACAGGTATCCTTACTATAACACGGTAGATAGGTTCCAACATAATCCCGTGTTGTATGAGAGAGACTATTGTAGAACTACCGTGTTACACGAAAATTTCCGTAATTTTCTAAACGTAATGGGTACGTACACAATGAACGCCGATATCGCTTGTACTTATTGCCGACAACCAGCAACATTTCTTATAGAAATTTGGAAAAAAGTAAGAATTCAAAAAATGTATATGGATGGGATATTAATTCCAGCACTGTTCATGACACATCTTGTGTATGATAAATTTGTAAATTTATATACGGCGGTTTGGTTAAAAACCTAATTTAGAGCCAAGCATTGGACCAAGTACGACATCCCTTTCCTCCAAACTCTAATACATTTTTTTTATTAGTGATTTCTGAGTCAACTGAAAAGCTAGATCTGAAATTTGTTATTGAAAATGTTAGCATAAAAAAGGAAAATCGATTAAATTCTCCCATTCTCTTTAAAATGTTCTATAAAGTGTAACTTTCATAATAGTGTTAAAGTGTATTATATAAGGCAATCAGTGTTTTCATTTTGCCCGGAATTTCGGTAATATTTTAAGTAGTCTTAATATTTAATATTTACGTCGTTCTGATATGATCAGTAACAATATATTGCGCAAATTATACCAAGGTTGAAGGAAGTAGTTGCAAAATATCAGTGATCGAAATACTTTCTAAAAATTGATTTAATTTCAAATTGACATGTTTGTTTTTTTATCAATTCAAATAGAAAATATTGTAATTTGTAAATGCTAAACACAAATATATTTTTAAAAAAACTCATTCCGTCCACCGATGTGTACAGTTTTGATTAGTGCATACATAATACAAACGCATCTCTTCTTCAGCTCGTCGGGTTTGAGCCTGAAAAAAGACAGCTTCACGGTGTCCACATTTTGGACATGCATGATCTTCAGTTCGTGGTAAAGTAGGATCCGAAATAACATCAGGGACAATGTGTGTCAGTTCGCTAAAATTTTAATTAAAATTAAAATTATTTTAACTAAAGATTTCATTAACTTACTCAATTTCATGCATTATTTTATTTACATAAATACAGTTGGAATCAGCTTCTTGTTTATAGTCACAATTTCGACAGGCATACAATAGAATTTTATGCTCTTTATCTTCTTTGGGATATAACATGTTATTGCTAAAAAGTGTCTTAATAATAAACAAAACGGAATTATGTTTGTGAAATTGGGTATTACCATTCCTGACAAAATCGAATCCCTACAAAACCCGGACCATCATCATGAACATCATATCCGGACATATTGGTGTGTGTGGAGAAATGATTCGAATTTTTAGTTTTATCTGAGATAAGAGATTCGTTTTTTTTGCTAAAGGATGTATTTATATCGTAGACGAAAACATTAAACAAATTTCAAAATAATACAAGAGATGAATATCACCCGTTTACAGCCATAGATCTACTAAACTAGTAGATTGTTTATTAGCGAATAAGCGATGTGCATTTTTTTGGTACCGGTTAAAAAGTATCAGGTACTCTTTCTGGATCCAAGTACTCAATACTAGCACGATATTCGATACTTTACGGTTACTCACAATTCATTCACAATGTTAAATTATTTTCTATTAAACTATCCAAATTTTACTAATTACTTAAATCTACCGTAGTAGATATAGTTGTAGTAGTAGTAGTATAGTAATTCAAAATATTAATCAATTATTCTGAAATGAAAATAAAAATATTGTGAAAATTTCAATAAAATAATTTATAAAATTGCATATTGGTATTAATTAATGGATTACTTAATATTAGGATTACTATATATTTAAAAAAAAAAAATTATGTTGAATTTGAAAAAGTAGTCATTAAAAAGTATCGAATTAAAAGTATGGGGTAGTTGGTTGAAAAGTATCAGATACCCACGGATCCTAATGGGAATGCTACACATGGATTCATATTCGATCGGTAAGTGTCAAAATGTTCAGACTGAGGGGGGAAACTGGTGTAGTGAGATAAGGGACGTGTGGCACAAAAATTTTACAGACTACTAATTTTATTTAGTGGAAGACAACCTATAACTAAAACTAAATCAAATTAGTATGAATTAAAGGAAAGTCTGCTTTATAAAATTCTTAATTATAGGAATATTACTGTACTATGATTTACATTATAACTTCGAATAAAGAGAATAAGGAAGAGTATATAGCGTGTACAGATAGTGTATAATAACAGATTGGCCTTTCAGTTAAGAAGTTTGCTTGTTCGAAAAATTCGTAAATAATTTAAGATTTTCAGATTATCTATAATTTTTAGTGTATTTATTATTATTGCTTTGACAGAATTGTAATCTGGATGGGTAGAGCGATAAAAGCATTTTATTGTTGGACTCTACTGTTGTCAAAATAAAATAATTATTTTGATGTTTCTTATATGGCTGAAAACTGTTTTCTGTAATCCGTAGTTAATTCTGTTATTTATTGAGTACTTGGATTCGGTAAGAGTATTTGACTCATCGTTTTATATAGCTACCAAAATACTGCACATCTCTATCAAAAATATATGAATCTAATAATTACAGGTAGGTGATAATTATTTAAATATTTTAAAGTTGTAATATTAAATAAGCGCGTTATCAAATTGTTTTGATTTTAGAACTACGAAAAACTAATTGCATTTTTCCGATTTTTCCATTAGTGACATTCTAATGTTTAGGAAGCTGTTTTTTTACTGAATCATTTATTTATAAACATGGACGATGATAGACAACAATTTTTTGATCCAATATTGGCAACAAATAACGAAAATAATTTCAAACCTCTAAAAACTGTTCCAGCATTCAGGTACATTACATATAAAATAAAAAAGTACATTTTTTATCATGAATTTTTTATTTAAAAATGTCTAATATTTTTAATATAAATAATTTAGTGGTACCCGTATACGGTATATCTGTTAAATTGTTATACTTTTATAAAAAGCGGAGTTTGTAATAAACAGAAATACAAAATCCGCTTCTTATAACCCATAAACAATTAATTATAATTAAATACGAAATTAAAAAACTTGCGATCAAATATTTGACGTGAATTGAAAGTATTAAATTATTTTTAATTATCATGCAGCGTGCTGGCGTATATTGACATTTGTCAGGCCAAGTAACTCTTTTACCTTTCCAACGGGCTCTTCGGATCAAGTTGGACGGTGAAAGCAATTTAAATTATACTACTACTACTACTAATTATCATGCAATATGATCTAGCTAAAGCTGGACTTGAACCAAAATTTTCGACTCAAACAAGTGTCTGAACAATGATTAAATAATCTGTGGTCCTCCAAACAAGCGTCTGAATCGCCAAAAACATTAATATAAAATAAAATAAATATTTCTTATACAATTATTTTCAGTTTTCATTTGCTTATATCAACAGCAATATCCCTTACCGGTATTATATTAGCTTCGATATGGCAAGACAGCAAGCGATGCGAAGCATATTTCATTATGTTGTATTTAAGGGCAGCATTTTGGGTGATAACTTTTGTATGTATTTTGGCATCATACATAATTAACCATTTAGTCAATTTTAAATTTATATAAAATTACTATTTTAGTTTTTTGATCACATCATTAAGTATCATCACGAAAAATTACGAATGAATGGATATCACGATTTTTACAGAGCAACTGCTGTTCAAAAAAATGTTCCACTATATATTGTTTCTTTGTGGAATACGGCCATATTAAGTGTGCAAGCATTTTTGCAACATTACTATGGTCAAAGTTTTGGTGAACATTGCATAGAAAGTATTTTTTCACCAATCGTTTACGTGTCATTGTTTTCTAGTGTAGAAACACTAGTATTGTGTATTGTACATGGCACATATATATGTAATTTTAAATGTTTTATTTTCTATGTTTATCTTGATTTTATATAATTTTTTTGGTACAGCAAAAGTTCTCAAATTCAATAAATTGGCTTTACCTCCAGATGCGCTGCGTGGTAGTCATACAGTTAGTGGTTCAGTAGGCTTAACTCAAAGTGGTGCAGACATAACTGAATTATTTGAAAAACAAGTAACAATAAATTAGAATATTTATGCTCAAAATGATTTTAAATATAATTTCAGGCTGATCTCATTAACTATCTCAAAGCTCACAATTTTCGGTTGAACCAGAAACTAATGCAACTAAATGCTCAAGTTAGAACAGTGTCGATGCCGTAAATCATATCTTTAAGGTTTTTCAATTTTTTTTTCTTTTTTATTTGAATTTGAATTATTTTACCAAATATATTACTCGTACATATACCTACCTAATAACGTAATTATATACAACACTATGGCTTTTGTTATAATCAAGTCAATAAGTCAAGCAAAGCAAAGTAATTGTAAAATTTTGCTGGGTACATTAAAATGAACTCGAAACTAAAAATAAAATCTAATTAGGCCAGTGCAGCGAACCAAACGATTATCACTGCATTTAATTGAATATATGTGTTATGACGTTTCGCTTTTCTTTGCTCTATCTGCAATAATTATATACCACTCTAGTTTTTGCCAATACCTGCAGACCTGCCAAATTTCAAAGGTTCCGTATGAGGGTATCAATTTTGGTTTTTACCATTCAGTTTACTCAAAATATATTTAGAATAAAGAAAAATAAATATGAAAAAATTAGAAAATAAAAAAAAATTATATTTTTTTAATAGGCCAAAACGTGTACGCTTTATCGTTATATCTTCCCTACCTCTTCCCTTTCCATTCCTTTCAACGTTTCTACCTCCTTAAAAACCAGCTGTAACCTATTAATATTATATTTTATATCATATTATATAGTTCTAGATATTCGCTATGTTAGAAATGGTCCTATTCATCATTGTCACCTGCTAAAAATTCACTTCACATTGGTGGATTTTGTAAACAAACGTTGAAACAAATTTCGTATAAGTGTTGAGAGTTCGAATTCCTACAACGTATTATTATTTAATAAAACACAGTAACCGACAGTTTCTTTTCCATTTATTATCAGATTAATTATTACTTTCTAAATTACAAGTTTTTTTTATTCACAACTGCCACGCCCGGTAACTCGCATAAGTCTGATTCCTATACCTTTTACACTCCAGCACGAGACATCCACATTCGAAATTAGGGCACAACTTGGCCCAAATTATCAATTTTCGTATTCAATATAACAACAGTTATTTTAAATTGCCTCATCAACCTTTACTCCAATTATTCATAATTTGTCAATTCAAAATACCATAGCAGGTTTTAGTTTTTAATTTTTGTGTTACATAGTTGTGGATGACTATTTTTCCAAAAAGAAAACAGTGGGAAAGTTTTTTAGTCATCCTTAGCAGCCTTTATTAAATGTGTTCATGTAATTTCGATTCACACTTTGCTTCAAAGTAAAAGTAATATGTTATAGGCTCGAGTAGGTAATACATAAGGAGGTAACCATAATCAAAATAAGTAAGATTTAGTACCAGATATAATGGCCGCCGTTATTTCTCTTAATAGGTTGCGCAGAGGCAGGACACGATTTTGATGGGGTGGGGGGGTATTATATACATTAAAGTCAATGCATGCTTTATCTAGATCTTCTTTTCTACAGATTTATAAATTATCGTAATAATTCATCACAACAGTTCAAAATTAGTTGAAATCGAATAAAAAAAACGAAGAAAAAAAACATGGGCACATGAAAAAAAATCTCTGTTGACAGTTTAAGAGAGTTTGTTTACGTTTTATGGGCTAGAATCAGGGATGGGGAACCTTTTTACCATGGAAGGCCAATTTAAATTTCGAAAATAGTAAGCAGGCCGCATACATATAAGCTTATTCTTTTTAAAAAAATATTAGTAGGGATGGCCACGCAACAACAACACGAGTTAGTGTGTGTTTCGTAGGTGATTTATGGCCAAAAAATTTATAAAATTCTTCAAAATTATTATTTTAAAAAAAACATAATTTTTGTTTTTTATGCATAGGTATATTCATATATTGTAGAAGTCCTATATAAATTTTTTCGTAATAAAAAAGTCAAAAAACGTGCCCTATTAGAATTTGGAAATCTTAAAATAAAAATTTCTATATATCGACTCTACTGTACATACACCTACACCTATTACACCACATTACCTTTAATAGTATTTTTTTCATTTATTATAAATAACTTTTGGTATGATTTATAGGGCGAAATTTTCAAAAACCGCCCAGGGCGCAAAGTTATGTAAATGCGGGCCTGCTTATAGTTCATTGACGCGTCGATGAACACCCAATTTTTTTTCAATTTTCTTCCATCGAAATGTCTTAAGTTTTTTTAAAAACTGTCCCAAAATGGATCTCTAATTCTCAGTAAATTACTGTTTAAATAATTTTTGCTTCCACACACTACTATAAAAAAAATAAGTGGAAGTCCAAAACGTGGAAATTTCACAAAAATTTCGATTTTAAATTTTTGAAAAATGGTAGTGAAAACAAAGCTTCCACATATTTTTTGCTTCCACATACTAAAAAATGGCTGCTAAGTAAAGCTACGGGGCTTCCACACAAAACTACTCTTCCCTTCATTTTTCAAACCTTTCTCCAACTTTTCCCCACCTTTCTCGCACTTTTTCCAACATCCCCCACTTTTCCCTACATTCCCCCCACTTTTCTCCACCCTCTTCCCATCTTTTTCCCACCCTTCCCTACTTTTCCCCACCATCCCCCCACATTTTCTAACGCTTCCCCTTTTCTCTACTTTCCCCCACTTTTCCCTACCTTCCCAATTACCACCATTTATGAGAAACAAAAAAATAAAAGTTGTTTTTGTCATTTTATCGAAATTTTGATTTTTAGTGTGCTAAAAATCCAAAAAACTAAGCATTAAAAAGCACCTGTTTTTCGAAAAATTTGGATGGAAGTGGGTCGATTTTGCACTTTTTTTTTTGTTTCTCATAGTTAGTGTAGAGTGAGGGCGGGTGCCCTTAAGCGCTCGAAAATCCCTAGGCCTCCAATGGGCCCATTAGATATCCCTCGTTTGGTGACTTGCCCCTAGGTTACCATTCCAGGAGATAAAGGTGCTTCACGAACTTCCGACAGGGTCGCCAAATGGCTACCCAGCGTCTTTTGTTTCTTACCCGATACGGCTGGACATTCACATAGTAAATGCTCAGCAGTCTCAGGCAGTTCCTCGCAAAATCTGCAGTTTGGTTCCATAACCACACCCAGTCTGCATAGGTGAGCTTTGAACTGGCCGTGCCCGGTAAGAAACTCTGTTAGTTTTTTAACTTTAGCTCTAGGTAGAGAAAGTGCATATTTCGATGCAGATTGATCCGGCCCTCCGATGAGTGCTTTAGCTTGTCTGCATCCTGATTGTGCCCTCCATTTTGCCAGATGCCTCTTCCTGGAGGCTTGTTCTTGCAAAGGTCTGCAAGCTCTAACCGGTAGGCCCAGGAAAGGTTCAGGTGAGTGTAATGGAAGGCTAGTTCCTATTTTCACTAACTCGTCAGTCTTTTCGTTCTCCTACAGACCTGAATGTCCTCTCACCCATATGAGTTCGACAGTGTTTTGTTCTGCCAAACTTACCAGAGCTTGAAGGCATTCATATACTAGTCCCGAGGTGAGTTTGAAGGAGTCAAGTGCTTTCAGCGCTGCTTGACTGTCGGAGAAGAACCTAACATGTTGGCCCTCAATCCTACGTTCAAGCAGTTCGGTTGTCGCCGCAAGGATAACAAATACTTCCGCCTGGAAAACTGTGGCATGCCATCCCATCGAGATAGATAGATAATTCGATGTTTGGTGTCTCAGAGAAGACTCCGGCACCAGTGCTTTTCCCGTTGTTGGATCCGTCAGTGTACACGTCCACGAGGTTTTAAGTATCGAGTGGTACTTACTGACCATCTCCTGATGATGGTGATCTGAAAGAAGCTACTGAAAGTCATGACAGTGGGAATGCAGTCAGATGGCATTCCCACTTCAGGTGTTCTTAATTGAAGTCTATCAAGCGCAAACCCTTCCGACCGCCATAGTCCGTTCCTTCTTAGCCTGAGTGCTGTCAGATCCGCTATATCCTCTAGATAGATGTCTAGAGGTGTCAGTCCTAACACTATCTCTAAGGCTGCTAAGGCCGTAGCTTTAAATTTTCCGCACCTATTTTTTTGCACAACAACTGGTTTGCAAGCAGCCTATATGAAATGCATGTAAAGTGAAATTTTGTTGTTGTTGGTTGTATGGTTGTATGGGTACAGAGGGGTATTGGAGGGTATGTAGGAATTAGGTAGGGAGTATGTAGGGGTATGTAGAGGTATGTGGGAGGAGGTTGGGGTTATAATTTTAGGGTGGTCTACATTTTTTTTTCTTTTGATATGTAGGGTATTGGGTATATGTAGGTAGTGAGAACAGGGTGGTCCAAAAGAAATTTTGTTTTTCTTTTCTTTTGATAAGATGGACATTAGGATTGGTGTGTCTGTAAAAAGTATGTAAATTGTTGGAATAATAATTTTAGTGTGATCTAAAATTTTTCCGTTTTTCTTTTGTTAGATAGGGTATTGGGGGATTAGAGCTGACCAGTACTGTAGTTTTAGGGTGGACCAATTTGGGGAAGGGTAGTGAAGGGGTAGTTTTGTATTGAAGCCGCATTAGCTTTACTTAGTAGCTTTTTTTAACCAATCAAAAAAAATTTGACGCTTCTAGCTCAACGCGTTTTTGAGTTATCGTGTTAACGAGCGAGCGATGCGAGTGACAAAAATTTTTGTTGCATTTATTTGTTGCACAACTTCCAATTCGTAAAGAAAACACGAAAAAACTTTCAAAGTGAAACCAATGTTTCCCTTTTATATTTCATATACAGTACGGAAGCAAAATACCACTGCACATATGCAAATTTTGACTTATTATCATTACCAAATATTTCACTAAAATGGTGAATAATTAAAGATGAGGGAACAGAGACACAATGGCACGCAAAATAATTGACGACTACTTCTAATCCAAATCTATATATTGATGGTTTTTCCAAAATTTCATAAAAATTCAATTAAAAATGGCAAAAATAGAAACATTTTTTTAGAAATACACTATATGCACAAGTTCATTGGCAAATGATAACGATAATTAATGAAACACATAATAAGGACTAATTAAATTTTTAAGACTGTTGTTCAATGTGCACGTAAAACCGAAATTGCTCTATGGCCTTACCTTTTTTCAACTGCTGGAAAACCTAAAGAACTATTTCAACAATGTCTTGTATCAAAACAATTAGAAACAGCTGCCAGTTATTTAATTATTCTTCAAGTAAGTTTCTTATAAAACATTCGTTAGAACCTATTTAATAATCAATACAAAAAAATGTTAATTAAAGAACTTAGAACCGTCCTCTGTGAGCAGACAATATGCTACAATACTGTTGGAAACTGCTTTGGAACAGAAAAAATGGGATCTAGCTAAAGATTTAGTTCGATTTCTTCGTGCCATTGGTGTGTTAATTCAAAAATCAACGAAAGATTAAACTAACCAATTATTTTATTCCATTCCAGATCCAAACGATGTTGAATCTCCTCGTACATCATTTGTTATGGGAAATAAATTGGCTTTATCTCAACCAACAGTTCCAGTTAGCCCAAATGCAGAAGATCTTAGCCTAATACTTGGATCAATGACGCGTGGTCGTAGTTTTTCTACAACGACCAATCCAAAACCGGCCGAAATAAATGTACCACACGGAACGAAAGATAGAAGTCCAGGTACAAATGTTGATACTAGTGCAGTACAACGAAGAAAGAAGAGTGTACCACATACACAGAAAGAGAAGTACATGTTGTGAGAATAGGATTGATTAACGATAAAACAAATACCATTTTTTTAGAGATTCATCAAGTGCTGAGGAATTTTTTATTGAAGTCATTTTGCAACGACATGCTCGACGATTACTGCAAGATAAAAAATTAGAAGCATTGGGTTATATGAGTGCTGCATTAGATTTTCATTTAGTAAGTATCTAGAAAATATTATAAAATAATATTTTAGATCATAGATCTTATCTTCCACAGGTGGGATGGTTGGCTCGTGAAAAAGATCGTGCTGCTCGAATTGAGGATTTTGTAGCAACTCTAAAGCAATTTCACGAAGATTTGGAATGGCCTAAACCAAGTTTGGAATTTAAACAAAACCGACGAGGAAGCGGTATTTTTTTTAAGTATAGTATTTGATCAATTTTAGATGTTTATAACTTTTTCAATAGAAAAATCACAACAAGAATCACCAAGTTACTCACTTCAATCTCTAAGAATTGATTTAGGTACTGGAGACTCTGGGTAAGTTTTTTCTTTTGCTTCCACATGATATAAGGTAGGCTGTGGTTCTGGTTTACATTTCGAAAAATAAATTTGTATTTTCTCCATGTTTTACGAAAAAAATTGAAAAAATATGCATGTGAACACGCTAACTCAAGATCGCGTTGAGCTAGAGACTGAAATTTTCAAGGTATGCGCGAGGCGACTGGTATTGAAAATAAGCAAAATCCTCAACCCCGGAGACCCCCTTCCATACAAATTTTATGTAAAAATGGTAGGTATTTTCTTAAGAGAAAATACTATTTTAAATATATTTTCTCCTACTAAACATTTTTTTTGTGTTGCTTATTTTGAATATGTAAATATTCAAAATAGAACCGAAAATGTAAGAAATTAATTCCATTATGAACTGGTATGATTTATCAGAGTGCCAGACTAACTCGAAAATATAAATACATACATGTAGTAGAACAGTGACGTATCGTCAAATTATTCGTTGGGTATTCTGTATTTCAAAGTTAAACGCCTAAACTGAGGACTAATGTACATATATATTACTTATATATTCTGACCCTACGACCGAATACCGATTTTCACCTTCCTATTATTATATTCATTTTCACACTTTAAATTAGTATCACTACGTATTTTTTCAAATTTCAATTATTTCACCAGCCATCAAAAAGTAATTTATTTAAAAATAAAATTAAGTCGTCTTGATTTTTTAACAAATGCGTTAACGACGCTATCATAAAAAGTATTTTCAGATTTAAGTATCAAAGGAGATAATCTTTTCTATGAAACAAAAATAACCAGTGGTTATTTTAAAATATTCACAGTTCACAGGGAAACATTATACTTTGAAATTATTAAGTATCAAAGGAGATAATCTTTTCTATGAAACAAAAATAACCAGTGGTTATTTTAAAATATCCACAGTTCACAGGGAAACATTATACTTTGAAATTATTAACCTCCCTTTTGCTTATCATTCAATTCATTACGCATACATCTAAGCATGTAAATAAAAAAACTTTACTCTAGTAACCAATAACCATGCGATGTTATCTGCGCTTCAAAATTTCTCCAAGTCGTATAGAACTAAAAAATGATAATTTTGAGATTTACATTAGACAAGTTATTCGCAGTAGGCGGCTCGGAGTGATATGACTGAATTTGATCAGAAATTTGTAATCGAATCGAAAATATCACAACTTTTTGCCATCGTATGATTGAACAGTATCATTATATTTCCGTTCATTACAATGTACGCAGCCATTTAGTACAGAGTAAATCAGTCAAAATATATATGTGAAATGAAATGTCAAAACCATTTTTGTTTACAATATAACTCGGTCTTTTGTTATTTAAGATTATTTTGTTGAAAAATATATAATGGTTTTATTTTCAGAAAGTATTTTTTTTTATTGCATATCTTAATCTTTCCATACTTTCTTTCATCCTTACACATCTTTGACCAATGATCTTCACAAATCGTTTACATTAGATAATTTTTTTTTGCTAGTTTCTTATTTTATTTTATTTTATTTACTAAGCAAATCAATTTAAATGTTTAAATTTAAAAAAATCATCATCAACAAAAATAACCAACTTTTACAACAAAATTTCAATTTCCGATCATCTGTAATGAATCAAAATTTAATAGGAATTTTTTTTTAAATGTCCGAAATGGAAATGTGTCTATATTTTTTTTAATTTAGTACCCCTGAATATCTCTTTCGAAAGGTGAGGATTTACACTCACGTAGTACTAAGATACTTCGAAACAAATGAAAGCCGTCGGTGATATTAGTTGGCTGATCAACTTTCTTAAGAGCACATTTCTCTTGTAAAAAAAAAATTAAAAAATTAAAGTTAATGTTAAAAATAAAATTAAAAGGAAAAAAAATAATACAACGTAAATAAAGTTGAAAGTGATCAAAAATTTTTAAAAAAGTGAGTCATCTTATATAAAAAAAATTCTTTGTTTCTTTATTAGTTATTTTATTAGTTTTAAGAAAAATTTAATTTGAAAAAATGGCATTGGGTTCGAGGAACCTTAATTTAAAAAAAAAAATCTAAAGAAATCTTGGCCATCAAAATGAAAAACGTTGTCAGAAGAAAGGAATTTAAGAAAACAGTTAAATAAAAAAAAATTTCTAAGTGACGAAAATTTATTATTTAAAAATAAAAGAAAATTTAGATCAAACATACTCAAAAGAAAAAAAAATAATACAATTAAAATTAAATATTTAGGTTATAAAATAAAAAGAAATGCATGCTGGAATTTCCACTACGATTGTGTAATTAGTTATTTATTAATTAATTTAATTAGAATTTTGAAATTAGATAATTATTTACCAATTTTATAATTATTGTTGTTCATTTAATTTTTTTTGTTTCATAAATATAGCCAATTTTTTTTTAGTGGAAATTTATTCACCTATTTATTAATTAATTAGTTATTCATTTAGTAGATCGATCGCATGTTCTAGAAATAGTTATTAGTAATTTTGAAGTTAGTACGTAAGTAATTATATAGTGTTTTCTAATTTATCCAGTTATTATTGTTGCAATTTATTTATCTAACCGGACTTGTATTCTGGTTGTGATTTGTTCATTCCGTAACGAAATGGATGTATCTGTACACGTAATTTTTAATAAAATGTTAGAAAAATTTGTGTTGTTGTATGTGTTGCGAGATGTGACATGCGGTTCTGGGTGAAATTATTATTGATGCATGCGGGTTTCGTATTCCGTCTGCTATCGCGGAGACGAAATGAATAAACGTCACATCTCGTTGTTGATATTGTGTTTGTTGTTAAAAGTTAAATTTTAATTATTATG
>JANSTT010018612.1:0-13427 GCA_026745375.1 Platyura marginata
GAAATAATAAACAAGTACTCATACGGGTATATTATAATCGGCGTAGCCAATTTTTTCTTCTTTACTGGTTTTTATAAATACCTGCAGTTGCAATAATTCTTATTGGAATCCTCCATTAAACTCAGATCAATTGTGAACATTTCAATTTGGTCAAACATCAAACTTTCTGTCAGTTTAAAATTCATTTAAGCTTTCACAATGGAAGGATATTATAAATATCATTACCCACACGCCACATATGTATGTACTGTATATATGTATGTATGTATGTATATACGAATAAACTGTTTCCAAATCTGTTCTGACAAATAAGTGTCAAAATGACATTGATATCATCATGAGTACACATCACTTCACGATCACTCCGTCCCTCTTCCAACACGGCAATGTTTTCTTCCATGTATGGTTTATGGGCATGTATTCGTACATGTATACGCAAAAACCATAACTTTCTATATATGTACAAGGGAACAACAATTTTTCTCCCTATTTTCTTCTATTTTCCAATGTTATATGTGAAATGCTTTTAGTACACCTGCCTTTTTCAACGGTAAAGTGGTTCGCATAAAAAATAGATAAGTGCTTGAATGATTTGAGGAAATTTTTTTTTTTTTTTTTTATAATGGTGGTTGATTTGAAACGCGCAAGTATGCTATGAAAAAAAAAAAAATGGATAGACATACTGTTGTTGATGTTGATGCGCTACACTTTTCCGTGGTATTTAAATAATTCGCTTTAATAGGATTTTTTTTTTGTTTCCTTGGGAGAGAATTCTTTGTCGCATTTCTAGTCTCTTGTGAAATTGTCGAAGAAATTAAATTTGCCAACAGTTTTCTTTGAGTTGTTCGTCTCTGCTATAATACAAATAAAAAATCCTATTTTCACAATTTGCTCGTACGATCATTATAATAAAAAGAAAAATTGAGAAAATTTGAAATTTGTGTATTGTTGAAAATATGCTAATGGTCCTTTCGGATTTTCTTGCTTTTCGCATGGTGTTTACACAAAATTCGGCAATAAAATAAAAAGTAAAACGACAAATATCTTGAATTATTATTATTATTATTATTATTATAAGGCCGGAACGCCATTCTCAGGATTATTACCATATTGCCATCGGCAGCAAAAAAAATATTCTATCGCACACAGTTCTAAATTATTTATTTTTGAATAATTCATAAATTTCTATTAATAATTCTCGCACTTTTTGTGAATAAGCTCGGCTCATCTTATACCTTTGATGGTGGTCTATTAAAAGTAATTTTATTTCAAACTACATTTCAATATACAGTAGAACTTCATTGATCCGGACTCCATTAACCCCGGACTAAATTTCAGGTGTGAAACTCTTGCAAACTAGGTACACATTTATCGCGCTTCTATTGTTTTTTTTTGTGAGAGAGTTACTTCCATTGTCAATCATAAGTAGCTTGCATTGCCATTAATTGATTTTGTAGATTGTAGATTGTAGATTTTATTAGGGGTGATCGATGCACCTCGACCTTTATTTAGATCTATTGTGCCCCCCTTTCTTACTTCTATTTCTCTCCTCTCCACTATTTAGAGTACCTCCTCAAGTCCTGTTTCCTTTAGAAATTTTAGCATTTTTAGTGGGTTAAGGGACGGAAGGTCCTTCTCGGTCAGACAGTAGTTTCCCAGATAATCTCTCCTTTTGTGGATGAGTGCTCCTCATTCTGTAAGGTGGTGTATTGGGGTTTCTTCTGTTTCTTCACAGAATCTGCACCTGCCGCTTTCTTTTACACCCAGCTTCCTTAGATGCCCCTTTAGCCTGCAATGGCCTGTCAGGAGTCCAGATGAGGGAGATGAGGGAACAGAGACGCAATGATACGCAAAATTACTGACGAATACTTTTAATCCAAATCTACGTATAATCATTGATGGTTTTTCCAAAATTTCATAAAAATTTAATTAAAAATGACCAAAATAGAAGCATTTTCTCAGACATATACTAGTGTCACAAGTTCATTGGCAACATACTGTAAGTGTTAAGTAATAGAGTGTTGGATGTTAGGAAATTTGTTTTAATTAACTAGGGCTTTCATTACTCCGGACGACCTACAGCCTCATTTAGTCTGGATTAACGAGGTTTAACTGTATTAATAGTAACTACATATCTACTACTATACCCTATACTATGTCTTAAGGTATACAGCAAAGTCATCATTTTCTTCGAACCACTCGTATGAATATGTCGCGTATAGATTTTATTACCAAAACGCTATCTCTATCTACGAACGCTTTTTATTGCAATGTGAGGGTTGAGGTTCAATTTCATATTATCAAAAATGTAATAACACGTGTTTATAGGGATGTAAATTTGGTTTAAAGGTAGATAATAATGTTTTATGAAAAATATATGTATGTACATATGTTTATGAATGTGTAATATTTGTTTATTATACGATTTTTTCGAAATTGAAAGCTTTACGATGAATTGAAGTGGTTTTTATTAATAAGTTAGACCAGGGTTACTCAAAATATTTTGGTCGCGGAACCCTCAGAAAATTTTCCTAAGATTGTGGAACCCTTAATTTTTGTTAACAATAACTTTTTGTCGCAAAATACTTAGAAAAACTGACTTCACATAAATAACTGGTTGTTATTGTTTCTACTTATCTAATTTACACTAATTAAGAGGGGTTTTGTCTAAAAACTAACGGTATTCTATCGTCTGTTACTTTTCTTAGAAAATATTTGGAATATTAAAGAAGTAGACAAAAAAAATTCAATCCACTTCCTTTAATACCCTCAGAATCGGGAAGAAAAAGACAGTAAGGGAAGCAAACTTTCCAAACCTTATATCAGTGGTTTCTAAGATAGGAAAAAACCCTATCAGTGGTAACAAACTCCGCACTCAAGTAATAATAACTTTTGATTAACATCATACAGGTATTAATACCAGTTTTTAGAATGAAATTTTCATTTAAAAACATGAACAGGCCTGGTTTTATTTAGTATTTAATATAATATTTGGAGGCTTTTACGCGGAACACCTGAATTTTTTGACTGAACTCTAGGGTTCCGCGGAACACACTATGAATATCGCTGAGTTAGATGTTATTTTATTATTATTATTTTATGTACCGTTTTTTATTTGTGACATTATAAGGATAATATTTAATTAAAATTAAATTAAATTAAAAAATGACCGGGAGAACATAAGATTGCTCGGCCTTTGAACCAAAAACCACAAAAAAACCTTTTCCAAGGACATAGGTAAGTCAATATATAGAAACCGTGTTTTATCGAAACCGTGTTGTAAGATACTCCGTGTAATATAGAGACCGTGTTATGCAAAACTTAGAGGTCATATACATTCTAATAAAGTATACTGTTTTATATGGAAACCGGGTCATAAGATACCCCGTGTAATATAGAAACCGTGTTATGCAAAACTCAGAGGTCATATACATTCTTATAAGGCGTACCGTGTTATACGGAGATCAAAACCGGGTTATATAAAAAAGAAGTAAAATTCATTAAAATAACATTTTATATATTATTGTAAACCGTGTTATACGAAGACCCTAAACGTGATATATGAGAGATGTCGAAATTTTGATACCGTACCATTGGAGTACCGTGCGCTATACGAGAGTTAGCTGTATTTGAAATTTATTATATGAAGCCACTCATTTAATTGGAAATTAGGAGAGTTTGTTCCTGTTCTATTTACCTACCTGTATAGATTGTTTCTATACTTTAGAAATTAAATATGTACCTATGTATGTACTTAACAACAATGTATGCATAATAAATGTTTATCAACAAAATAATAATTTTAATTTTTTATGAAAAATTATTTGTTCGAAAAGAGAAAAAACTCCAAAAAAAAAATCTCTTCGCTCGATTTAGCCTGTAGGATTTTATATGAGATGTTTATTTTGCGTTTTTTTCTATTTTCCAATTTAGTAAACAAACAAAAGAATAAACATCTCGAAAAATTTGAAAGGAAACAGCATTTATTTATTTCATGTACTTTTCAAGGAAAAAAAACAAAAAAACAAAAAAAAAACACCAAGAAGAATACAAATAGAATCACATTTGTTTTTATATTTGAATACCTATCCAGACATATACCTGTATGTGTAATATATACCTAATGTACATACGCAATGTTCTATGTTCAGAATGAAAAATGTTTTGGGAAAATGAAAAAATGAAAAAAAAGAAAACTGTTGATGCTTTCTCCAGACAATTTCAATTCTTGAGACAAAATAAAAAACAACGTTCAACATTGAAGATTAAGGTAGAGATAAATCAACTTTAACCAATTGCTTTATTTCAAAGGTTAATGTCATTATTTTGTATAAAGAAAAGTCAAGTCGTCATTTTTCTTTTCAACATATTAATTTTAATGTTAATATAAATTAAAAAAATTTTTTTTTGTCCCTGCCCCAATATGTTTCAGTTTAATACCTAACCTTAGCCATTAAGAAAAATCCTAAATTTAGCTTTAGCTTTTGGTGGACATGAACGAATTGGGAGATAATATTTTTTCCCACTAACATAATTTTCTGAATCATACTCATAATTAAATTAAAAAAAATTACGAAACTTTTTTAAATGCCAGCTGTTAAAATAAAATAATACAAAATGGATGTGAATAATAATTGTTGAAAATCAATAATTGTTGGGTCAAATTCTGGTCGTAAATCACGGATTTTGACGTTCACGGAATGTTTCTGCACAATCAAAATGTTTCAAAGTATTGATCAATTTATTTCAATGTGTTTTTTTCACGAAGTGGCAGCAGACAGTTGCAGTTTATTATTACATTGTCCAAAAATCGTTATCGGTTATATTAATTTTACATCTGTCATGTACTCACAAGCTCACGAGGTTGACCTTGAACTTTCAATCATAATATTGTGAGGCACTATTGTAAAAATTATTTTTTTATCTACAAATTCACTCAAGGAAAATAGAACACTGGCGTAATCACAATGTTTCGACAATAACAACGACTGATTTTAACTTTCCGTGCCGTACAAATTTACATCTGTCACAATAACATTTTTTATTTAATTAATTTTCTAATATCATCAAAAATGGCTTCAAATATTTGAAAATTCATAATGCGCAGAAGCGTTATTTTCTGCGTTTCGTAAATGTTAGAAACTGTGATTTGCGACCAGAATTTGACCCTAGATTTTAGCTCTGTTGTTGGAATTTATATTTATTTTTAGTCAAAATTAATAATTTTTGTTTAGTTTTTCGAAGTATGTATTAAAAAAATAAATTTTTCCGACAATTCAGGGAAAACCAATTAATCGAAAAAAAAACTCATTTCATCGGAAATTTTTTTAATTGTTTTTTTGGTTATTATTTTTCAGCCTTTTTTTAGTAAATGTGCGGAAAATAAAGAAAATTGATGGAAAATCATAGAAACATTTGTCCACCCCGTCCACCCAAACATTAATATTAATTATAACTATGGTTTAATTATGCATGCACTTGTAATGTAGGTATTATATTTGAGTAGGCATACAAAGAATTTATTTTTGCTTATCAATTATCATACGCACCAAGCATCCTCTATCTCAAACAGAATAATTAATTGCAATCAACTAACAACAATGTTGCGTCACATTGATGATAAATTAATTAAATTAAAATCATTATTTAAATGTGGCTACTCGAAAATCGATTCTCGAAATATTTCAAGGGTTGCGTTTGAGCACAGTGAATTTGCACAAACTGTGTATGTAATATTTAAAAATTACATTTAAATAATAAAAATATCTAATTGCGTTCTTTATAGCTCGTACAATGTTTTGCGGCGAAAACTAACTTTACTACTAGCTAGACGCTAGAGCTAGAATGATGAGATCGAAACACTTATTTTTTATTGTTCTCTTTTTTACGATATCAATGAATTTTCCTCCTTCAGTCTTTTAAGTGAATTCATAGTCAATGCGATTAATACATATCAATAAATTATATAAAACATCCTCCTTTTTTTGAGCGAGTTTTTTTGTGCGAATTTTTTTTGCGCGATTTTTTTTTTTGCGCGAGTTTTTTTTTGCACGAGTTTTTTTTTCGCTTGTTTTTTTTAAGCGATTTTTTGGGTGGCACTATTTCTTTTTCCTTGCATGTTTTCTATACGATTTGGTCATTCTACTAATTTTGAATTTGCCACTTCGTCTTCATCTAGTTCTAGTACATTAAAATCACATAATAATAACTTCAGTGTTTGGATAGTACAGTGGACATCAAAAGTATTCGTACAAATTAACATTATTTTTTATGGGCATTGTTACGAATACTCTTGATACCAGGTGTATGAAGTAATGCATTTTTTACTTCCAGATGAGTCACGTAAAAAAAGAATGAGGTATAATAATGAGACAGTATGATTTTGTTTAAAAAAAAAATTAATTTTAATGGAATTTATAACAAATTCATGAAATTTTCAATCATATTAAAAGTTTTCTCATGATTTTATATGCACTTTATATGTTTGTCTTTCTTATTTTTGTATGTTTTTTATTTCTTTTTTAAAATAATAATTTAAAAAAGTTTTGTTAAACTTAATTGTAAATTTGTTTTTTTATCGTGTAAATGTAAATGATATTAATATATTCTAAACTTTTATGTTTAATTGATTGTATTGTATAATAGACGGTAAAAAATATTTTGTTTAAATTAACAGAAACAATAACAAAAAAATGTCTCAAAAAAACTTAATATCTAATCAGGTATGTACTCGTATAATTGATTGTACCATCATATGTAATATTAATTTATTATTTTTATTATTTATTCTTCTGACTACACATTTATTTATATCTTTTTTTTTTTTAATATTTTGAAATAAATATATTTACTATAATTTTTAAAAATTGTTAACGACTTAGTTTTTTTGAGATCAGCTAATAAGTTTAAGGTACAGTTTCTGCATTTGTTTTATTTAAAATGTACAATATTTTTTAATAATTTTTTTTTTCATATACATGCATACATTACATACTTTTAATTGGCAAGGAATTCTCAGATTATTCCTTATGCCTTCTTGATATTCTTCTTATCATTTACATATCTATTTATTTATAACAGAAATATCGTTATTATACATAGTAGGTCTCTTTAAAAAAAAAAAAATTTGTAGTAAATAATACCAGAGATACTTGTTGCTCTTCTTTTCTTTTTTTTTCTTTTTTTTTTTTTTTGTTATAACGTTGGGGTTCATTGTTAACTTCTTGTAAGATTTGCCCAATGGTTAATTTTCAAACATTTTTCTCTATCGTGAAGGATACAAAAATGAATTAATCAAAATTTATTGCCACAGAATATATAAAAAAAAAGAACAGTTTTTATATAGTCACCATCTAAGAAATATACATTCTATATATAGAAATTTATGGTACGGGCGCGCTACCCCAATTTTCTTCTTAGATAATAAATATGGGGAAAAAGCAAAAAAAATAAAAAAAATAAATTTGAATTGTAATAAATCTCTCTGGATTTTAAGGAAAAACCGATTTCGTTCACTTTCTGTATAAGTAATCTTATTATCACATTACATAATCTTACGAAATGTTAGTCCATATATAGAGAATAGACTTACCGACATTTGCATCATGTTTCGTTGTCATAAAATGTAGGCCTTTTGTGTAGGAGTTTTCGGTTGGTTTTATATAGCACCCAAACTTCATTAGGTTTTTGTTTTTTTTTTTTTTTTTTTTTTGGGAGAAAAGAAATAAATATGAAGTAGGTAGGTAGTAGGCAGTATATTTACTCACACATTTTAAATGGATTAAATTTTTTATGATTTTTAACAACTAGACAATTCACATTTTTGTTTATTAAATAGTACTTTAATTAAAATATGGAAATGAAACTACGTCATAGAAATTAGAAATAAACAAGACGATAATAAAGATTAATATCAATGAATTGTTAAGAAATAAATAACTGCCACACAATTGCGGTAGTTTTCCTTATATATGAAATTTTATTCTTATTCTGTAATTCGCCATATAATCTGTGATGGGACTTTTGTTACCATTCCAATAATATATAATAGAGATTTGTTCTGCGATGGATGGAATTCAACAAAATTCATTTCGGGAATCTATATTTTCAAAAACACATTTCGTTCATGCCCCTAATAAGGGTATTGAATTTATTATTGTCGATATATTTAAGGCGATTAAAATCAATTCAATCTGTTACTGTTAGATATTTGGAAAATTGATTTGGAATTACCTTATCCTGAATACCAGTTTTATGTGCGAATATAGGGTAAGCTACAATAGAAGCTAAATATAGTAACACAGTTGAGATTTGGCGAAGTCTATTACTATATATGTATATAAAGACATAAGAAAGCTTATTTTTACTAAAAGGAGTAAAAAAACAGATTGGCAAAGCTCAGCATTGATTTCTTTTTTTTAAAAAAACTACGTAATTTTTGTAGGGTTGTCTAAAGTAACAAATCGACTAAATACCTAATTTGTTACTGGTAAAAAATGTAAATGTTACACGATGAAAATCAAATTACATTTGCTACATGTATTTGTTACTAAAATTGGTATCTATTTTTCAACACAATGGTTGTCGCTAATTCGCCATTCTGAAATATTTCGGAACAATTCTGAATATGTCATGTATTTGTCAAATTGAATTGGACGAAATCGTATTAGTTTGCTACATTTGTTGCATTTGTTTCATTTATTAACAGTTTGTTAGCAAAATTTGGTAACAAATGTAGCAAATTCGAAAAAAATTGTTACTTCAACAACCCTGGATTTTAGGAATTTATTTGAGGACCAATTATCACATGGAATTTTTTTTTTTTAAATGATATTTTATGTCACGTGTCGTATAAAATTGTACCTTCCCTTAAAAAAAGTCCATTCATACTACCAAACATTTTATGTAATGGCCAACAATTGTCACCTTTACCCTATCGTACATTTAATAATAATACATCGAGAATATAGAGTTGTGTGGTTTTTCATTTTTTTCTATCCTAAAGGTACACGGTGTGATAATTTAGTTAGAAAAGCGTGTAGTCACGTTCGTAAGTCAGTATATAATGTTAGGGGGGCGGGGGGAGTGGGGGTTGGTGGTTGTATAGGAGGTGGAAATACCGTAAAAACATATGATATACGATATTGGGGTGTAATTTTTTCTTTCTTTTCTGGGTGTCAGTGCTGAGTATATTTAATGAATCGATGTAATAATGTAGCTATATATATATTTATATATATATATACATTAATACATACATATATTGTGTGTACTTTTGTGCTGTCATTAGAGCAACAAGTAAATCGAAGTAAAAATAAACTGCTAAGTGATACTTTCGAAAATAATAAGAGGCAACAGCTTGGAAATGGTATATTAACGCAAATAAAAATTATTTTTGGTCTAATAATGGGATTCTTTTATTTGGAGCTGATGGTCGAATGCTGTAGGTCCATTCAATTGCCATTCATCTAAGAGCGGTCATTAAAGAAAAATGAAAATGGAGTTATTGGCTTTTTTGGGTTTAATATTTTGTTGGAGCCAATCATGAAAGATTGTAACAGCATATAAAAAGGAATAATATTTTTGGATAAATGATCTCAATTTTCATCATGTCACATAATATTTATTGGAATAGGTAGAAAATAGAAATGCTGTAGGCTGTACTTTGAAAAAAAATGTCTATGTCTTGTATAAGAGAGAGAGAGAGGGAACAAAAGCATAATTTATTTTCGAACATAACATTTTTTTTTTTTCAAGGGAAGACAGTTTAAATATTTTTTTTATTTATACAAAGACTTATGTAAGCACAAACAAAATTTAGCTTTTAATTATAAACCAATGAAATAAAAAAGCGGCTTAGAAAAAACAACTGCTGGCATTTAAATAGGTAATTAATTATTCCACGTAATAAACCTTACGAATATTCCATTGAATACCCAGTTAGAATGAAAATAAATAAAATCAAACATTTAATTCCCTTAGGGTTTTTCTTTTTTCACAATTTAGTATATATGAAAGGAAGCCGACATTCATGCGTACATACCAAAATTTCATTAAAAACCATATAAATGTTTAAAAAACAATAGAATTAAAAAAAAAAAAATTCATTAAATTTACTTTTATTATAAAGTTTTATGTATGTACTAAGAAAACTCGGTAACGCCCATTAAATGAAGCTAAATTATTTAATTAATTTTTGGGTAGAAAATTTGATGGTTTATTTCACAAATTATCTACTTGATAAATAATAATGCGAACATGGGCGAGATGTCATTGTATTGATTTGTAGCTACACTCACTTCCCTTTCTAAATATTAAATTATCATTCAATTTGAGCACTCGTAACTTGACGTTAACTATTTTCAGTCTATTTCCGAAAATTAATGATTTTATGTTGCCGTTGACATAAATTATTATTTATTCTGAATTCATAGATAAACGTGTGATCGTTTATTTTAACCATCACCAAATGAGAGTCACGTATTGGGTGCGTTTTTTTTTTTTTTTTTTTTTTTTTTTTTGAATGGCAAATGTGTTTCAACACCCACCAATTTTCCGGAAATAAAAATATTGAATGGTCGTGTCGTCTGCATGGTCTCTGGTATCTTTCTCTGAAAAAAGGACGAACAAACTAAAATGATTATATGTCGAGTATAGGAAAACCCCAAATAAATATAATATTAGTGGTTAAAAAATGTCAAAGGCAGTTTATATTCGGAAGGGAAAAATATGTTAACGAAGGTATCTACGGGATGTTGTCATGAATACAACATTGGGTGATTTGAATACAGTGTCTATCTAAAAACTAAGTGAACATGTGTATTTGGTTGTCCATTTATATTATTTTTTTTTTTCAATAATGTTCGATTCAATTTATTTATTTTTGAAAAAAAGGGAAGAAAATTTTAAAAAATTTGACAAATCTTTTTGTCGGTTTCTTGTTGAACTTTTTAATAGAACCACACTCCCAATCTCAATATCATAATTCTTAATTAAAAAATTTTAATTAATTTTTAGTATTATTTTTTTATAAATATTGTGGCAATTATTTCGATTAATTCCGGGTATTCTAAAATGTTAGTCTACTATTTTATCAAGCAAAATAATTAGAATGCCAATTATATGTAATATAATAATAGAAATTAGAATTTTTCATATTATCACAAGCTCTTAATAAGTCTTCTTGAGAAACTTATTCAACCTTTTATTATTTTTTGTTTTAAATTTATTACTAATATTATTTTTTTTTTAAATTAAGTAAAATTAAAAGAAGCGACGCCATAGTTAAATTAAATAGGCCAAAGTGCTCGATAAGAACCACGCCCACTAGATTTTTAATTTTAGTATTTGGTTCGCAATAATGCATAAAGTAATTTTTTAATTCGTACCCAACCGACGTTGGATACATGCGGGGGACGACTTCGAACGATTTTAACATAAAGGGGAAAAAAATACGGGCAGCAGGTAGGCCTCCTACAATGCGTTAGATAAGCGTTGTTGGAAATGTCGCATTGTAGACGATATATATGTAGTAATAAAAAATGGCTGCTGGAGTCTGTGGGAGAAACCAAACATGGACAAAACACAGACAATCCTAAAGTTAAGTAGGACACAGTTGAGAACACTTACGGCCTTTATCACCGGGCATGCCTGGAGATTGCGCTACATTGATACTGAGATGTACAGGGGGTGTGGAGAGGAGGAGGAGGATATCTTCTCTGCTTCTGCCCACCACTCTATATAACAAGGGCGAGATACCTCAGATTTGAATATCTACAGGACCTACGGGAGCTGAACATCAATACCATACTGGAGTTCGTAAGAACAAAAAGCTGGTTAAATCCATAAATGTTTGTCTGACACCCTCTTACCCCGCCCCCTAAACCAAAACCCGCCGTTTTCTCCACAGAGAGACACAATGGGCCATTAGACGACGTAAGTGTTGTTGCCTTTAGGCACCATCCAAATAAAAAAAAAATAATGGCTGCTAATGACATTTTTTAAATAACGCACAGGCGCTTTATAGGAAAATGTACACCGCGTTATAGGCAAAAATATAGCTCATTATTTCGACCGTGTTGAAAGAGTAACGCGTTATAGAGTGCCTACCTATATTATGTATATTATATACAAATCAAGAGAGAAAGAACTAATTGGCTAGGCCGATTATAATATACCCATATGAGTACTTGTTGATTGTCTACGAATTTGTCTTTATCTATTTTTTCTGCACAACAAATTGATAATAATATAGAATTGATTGCAGCGCCATAACGGTAGGTAGCCGGATTTTTTAACATGAAAGAACGGAACGGACATACATACCTACATATTTAGAATTAAAATTACACGAGAAAGATGATGGTGTATGGTGAATATTAAGGATCGTTACAAACTCCGTAACAAAAGTTATAATATTCTTTGATCCTACATATATAAGTACATATACGGTGGGTTTAAATAGACTTTCCATCAATAACTTTTTTACAATGAGTTAAGCACTTTTTTAATATTTCTCTAGAAAAAATCGTTGTTATACATAATATACGACATTTCTCAAAAATTATGTATAAAAAATGGCGACTTTTTATTCAGAGAACGGAAATTATTGAACGGTTCCAATAAGATAGGTGTCCGAAGCAGTCCCCTTCGAAATAAAGAGCGTCGAATAGTGAAACTTAACTAGTAAGTAAACTTAATTAATTACAATGTGCACTCATATGGTTTAATATTTTTGGACAAAAAATCTAAACTTTTAGTATTTAAATTTTGAAAATAATAAAGTAGACTTTAACTTTAATAATATATATAATATAGGTACTTAGAACACCAATAATTTTTGCTTTCAATTATTAAATTACTATTTACATTATATAACTATAAATAGTTGTATATAAACTTAAATTTTGGCACCATGTAACATTAATTTAGAACATTTACGCAATTCTAAAAATATAATAATTTACAACCATCACCACTACTATACTCTTCTTCTGTAATATATCTATTTTTATATATGTATATGTATATGTAATATGATAATATAATTTATTTTATAAATAAATAATGTACCCAGCGGTCATTACACCGAGGCAACACGATTATTAAATTTTCTTCTCATGTCTTAGTTTTTTTTAAATATTTAATAATATTATTTAACAAATTTATATTAAATTGATATTTACATTTTACATTAATTTTATAAAAAACATTTTTACTAAAGACAACGGTGGTATAATTTATGGGAAATTTTTGTTTCTGTATGCATAATTAGGTACCCACTTGGCCGTTCTTGGGTTAGATACCTATACAACAATTTTCTTTTTTTTCCTTCAAAAAAAAAAAAATCATTTTTCCCTTAGGCCTATTTAACATAAAGCCTCCTGAATAGATTGCACATTATAATAGAATAAACCCATCGAGGTATA